>VWYH01006096.1:1084657-1342213 GCA_013399365.1 Pampusana beccarii | reverse complement strand
TTTTTCTCCTTTAAAACAAGTTAAATCTGATTCTTTCCTTTAGCTGATGTGCTATTTTAGGTATCAGTGTACCTAAGGTGAGACCTGGTTTCTTGGCACCCTCCAGCCAGGGGAAAGCAGTGCATGCCCCCAGCCACCCCGTAAAATCGGAATTACCCATTAGAGGTGCCTCTTTCTGCACCCACTACTGATGGGCCTCCAGGGTATGTAGGACCTGAAACCAGGCACCCCTGGTAGGTGCTTCAAGTTAAATGAAGATAAGTCGTGGCCTTTACATGTAACTTAATTTGCTGTGGGCTTGATTGGGCCGAGGATTTTGTTCCATGTGTCAGGTTGGCTTTTCATGTTTCGCGTTGATTTTTACTTATGGTTTTGTGTTAGCAGGTGAAGCTCACGGCAGGATAAATAGGTGCTGTAGGAACTTTGTCAGTGGCAGTCCGAGTTGTTTAAAAGGACAAGAGCTATTGTATTCAGGACTGAAAAGTTTCATATTCAAATAGTGTCCAGATTAAATAGTTTTTTATTGCACTCTTTCTTGTCTGAGTGAAGCGCCTGAAGTAAGCAATGGATATTTGAAATGCAGGCACAAGCAACTGATAAGAAAAATACAATTACAGCTAGCCCTAAAGATATTGCACTTAAAGGGGGATCACACTTATGTGCATTTAGAAGACAATATTAATAAAACACTTAAAATAACTTCATATTAGGGAATTAGGCTGTTATTTTTTAATGAAACTCTGGGGCCATTTTATCCAGACAAAGTGTTACATTCTATTCATATAATGGAAATCCAGATAAAACAATCACATTTCTTTCGTAACTGGAAGCTGTGAATTTTAAGAGTCACGTTAATAGTTTCAGATAACTAGAAAAGCAGGTTTAATAATGTATAAAACTTCCCATTCGGGACCTAAAAAGCCATGGTAGTTCAGAGGGCCGTCTGCTTCCCACGCCAGCACCGTCCCGGGACGGCAGCGCTTGCCCGGGGGCTCATCCTGCCCCTTCCGCCTTGGCCCCACAGCCAAGGCTCTCTGGTTGTGCTTTATTCCTATCTTTGACAATTTGGAGTAGTTTTGGACCCTGCTTTCGCACTTATAGTGACTATTTTCCACCAACCCTTTAGCATCCAGCAGATGCAGACCTGTGTGGAGGTGCCCAGCGGCTCTGCAGGTGCTAGTGTCGTACTGCTGTCGTGCGAAGGAATTTAGATGCCCTTGTTGCGTTATGATGATATAAACAAGTCCGACCAGGAAATTTTATCAGATCTCCAAACTCTGTCAGCTGAGAAATTAATTGAAAGAAAAAAAAAAAAAAAAAATCCATAATTTAGAGTCCCTCCAAGTCATTCAGCATTGGCATAAACCTGCTGCGCAGGACTTAAAGGTTATGCTTGACTTCATTAAAAACAACATTTGATGTCACTTTGCTAAGTGTCCCTGTGAAAACCACAATCGTTGTAGGCAGAAGATGCATCAGCATTTGATCTTTGGGGTTTTTTCAGTGTTTCTGTGCAGTAGGAGGGATAGCTCCTGGTTGCTATACACATTTCTTTAAAATTGTGATTATTGCAAATTATTACTTTTTAAATTTAAAAATAAGGTGTGGGAATATAATACCTCCCAGTATATAATTCTTTAGGGGATCCATAAGAATATTGCAAAAAGGAGTACTGTTATTTGTAAGGTCTTTGTATTCTGGCCTTCGCACATGAATCACCAGTGTTTTCTTTCATTTTTGTGTAAACTGGCAGTAAATTTCTTTTGTATCGTAACTGGGTGGTCTGAAGTGCTTTTGATTTGTGTTTTCATAGAAAGAAGCACTACGCCCTAAATAAGCCTTACGCTGAGAGCCCACCCTTGCGCTCTCTGTGGGATTTACATTGGTTAACCACTTGCTGCTATTTTAAAACACCACATCTAGAACATCATCATTTGTGAGCTGCTTTGTGGTGGGAGAGTGTGAGAGAAACACGGGGACAGATCGTCAAATGCAGATTTAGAAGATGTTATGTCATTGTTCTCCAATCTTGGAAGCTGTGCACCCTCGTTTTTCTTTATAGCGTAACAAATAATGTTCAAAAGAAAATGGTGAATAGTGCACTCCCGAGTTTTCATAGCCAGCATGGGGATCGCTTGCATACACACCGTTTTATTTGTTACGGCATCTTTCCGTCGTGTTTGCAAATCAGGAAGTTAAACACCTGCATTTGTATGCACCAGCAAATAATTAGAGCATTGAAAGTGCAGGCAGTGTTATCTCCTGAAGGATGTTCTTAGCTGATTTTATTTAAAATTATTTTTTCCTTTTTTTTTTTTCTACTCTGAAGCCCTCAAAGATTGGCTGCGAGCATGGCTATTGAGGTAAGGGTGCCTGAAACTTGAATTCTAACATAAACAGGAGAGTAGCAGCTTTTCAGAGGAAGTGGTTGTGTGTTCTTGGCCTTGTGCTGCGGGTTTCTTCTTTTTCCGCGAGTGAGCACTACCGCTGCTGCTGCAAACATTTCCTTCTTGGGGCAAACGATACCCACGGACCTGCCTGCTGCATCCAGCAGAACTGCATTTTGAGTGCTCCTTTTGACCCTACTTGCAATGACATTGGGAATGGAAATTTGTGGAAGGAAGATGTGAGAACACTACTGAATGTAGTTGTATCCTTTTTTTTTCCCATTTTGGTTCTGACATATCTCTTAACCAAGACCACAGTTACTTGTTTGTTTAAGAAATAACATCTAAATGGAGCAATTGATTTGTGGATATCATACAAATTGGGTTTACGGCATTACAAATGAGTTTATGGCCATCAACACAATAAGTGCTATATTAGCAGCTTTAGCAGCTTGCCAAAACCTGCTGCAAAAATTGAATGGCGGTAATAAATTCATGCTCCTTGCTAGTTTTTGCTGTTGCCCATGGTGTAACTGTCCGCTGGATAAGAGAATGACATAGTGTCAATCTAGGCACATCAGGAAGGCTAAATATTCTTTTTTTAACCCGCTCTTCTGTTTATCTGTTCCCGTCTCCCGCTTCCTATCTGCCGTCTCCAGCACATGGAGCAGCAAGCGACTGCTCATCAGCTGTGAGCAATGAGCTACCATTTGCCATATGTCCAGCATCCTGCGCTGCCCAACTTCAGGCATCCTGGACTCTATAGGTACAGAGCAGCTCCATCTCGCCATTACCTGTGGCACAGAGTTCATTTGGGCATGGGTTCAGTAAAAATCAGGATTAAAAGCTACCTTTGGCCAAGCAGCAGACAGATGTAAGCTACAGGCAAGCCGTGTTCGTGAGGCCAGATCAGAAGCTCTTTGTAAATGCCTGGTTTCAGGGTAACGCAGAAGCTCCTCTCCCCTCAGGACTGCCTTCAGAGCCCTAGCAGCGCTGGGGGATGTTTTATGATGGTGGGAGAGGGAATTTGTTGGACATTTCCTCTGCTGTAACAATTTTTTTGGGGGCCTGCCCCATCCGCTGCAATTCAGGAGTTTTGGGGCAGGTCCCTGACAGGGCGGCCCCAGGGGTGCAGGAGGGAGCCGAGAGCACCTGCGTGGCACCCAACCTCCGTGCTCGTCTAATCCCCCAAGATTACGGGGCTCCAAAGGCTGAATTTCCCAACTGTTCTGTCCATGCTCCCCTGTCCTGGCTGCTGCTCCTGCAGGACGCAGATCACGGGCTGTTCTTGGTGGGGGTCAGTGAACTGGCAGGAGGGATCATCATTGCATTTTATCCTCAAAGACGGAGTTGCTAACTTTAGGCAAACAGTGGTTAATCTTTCCAAGAGGGTAGATTTATAGTCTGGCTTCTAAGCATTTGAATTCATTGTTACAGCTAATGGACATCTCATATTGTCTTAAATCACTGGTTCCTTAGTGTGCCAAATAGTAATAGAAACCATAGAGCTACCCTAATTTGGCACCTATGTTTCAAATCACTTGCCAAAGAAACTTAGAGGGGGGGAAAAAAAGATCAATTGAAACGTTTTTTTCTGAGTGCTTTCCCTGTTAAATGCTTTGCAGGGCTTGAACTCCTGAATATTATATACAGCATACAGTACTTTAGTAAGTTCATGCTAGCTACATGGTTGCTTTTCCATGTTAAATGAATTTATCCAATTTACCATAGAGATAAATATTGATTTGGTGAGCAAACGAAGAAATACATGTAGACAGCCTGAATTTTTTTAGTGTGACACCGCTGCTATATGTAGTGGAATAGTTGACTCTGTCAATGAACGGTCTCCTGTAGAAGTTATCACTGTGTAAAGTATGGTCAGTGATTTTATGTACATACAAAGTATGGCATGATTTATCGATGTATCTTTTTCCTTTGCATAAACGGCCTCCTCCTGTCTGTGCTGGTAGCATTTCACGTTACATCTCCTTTCCTATTATGTGGGAAGTGAAGGCAGAGCGCCATGAGTGCTGAGTGAAGGACCTCAGTGCTTAGCATGGCACACACGGCTCGGGGGAGCCCAGAGAGCAAATCCTCTGACACTTGGTTTGCAGACATTGAACTGAAGAAGGTTCTGATCCTGCCCGGGAAGACCGCGTCACTGTGAGGTGGCTGCAAGACTCTTCCCTTCACCCATTGCATCTGCCTCCACGCCAGCACGGCTTGTGTGCTGCAAAAACACAAGTCTCACCCGATTTCGTGATAACAGGCAAAGGGATTTTAATGCTAAAAGAAAGGTCTAGAGAGTTTAGCCTTTAACGAGATAACCTGAGAATTTTTGCAGGAAACCCGTGATTTATCTTGCCCAGCACTCCTTGATGGCATAGACTTTTTCCTATTTAAGAAAGACCTTTTCTTTGTTCTAGGAAAATACCAAGGTGATCATTGCACTGTATAGCAGATTTTTCTCTTGAAAAACTGTCTTGCACATGATTAACTTTATGGTGTATAATAGAGAGAAAGCTGCAAGGTGATGGTTAATGGCATCTGAAAAGCCATTGTTAACCTCAGCTTGGTGAGATTTACAGGGATCGCTTAATATAATCGATATGCTGATTACATTGTTATAAATAAATGTTTATGAATATCAGTTCTTCAGTGTAATAGAGAAATATTTAATATACGTATCTGAAAAGCTTCTACCTCCTTTTTCCGTGTTTATAAAAATGGGTACTTTTAGCAAGCAGATTTTCTGCTGAAAGTAGTTTTTTGTTTTGAATGGAAGTTTTCCCAGTGTAGTTTGTTTATGTATATATATCTATATATACACACAGGCATACGTGTGTTTGTATACATCTATATAGTTTTGTATATATTGTTCATTTCCCATACCATTTTAGTTATTGTGTGGGTGGCTGAACAGAGCAAAGATGAATGATAAAGTGATGTGGGAAAATGCAAATGTGACACACCGGAGAAAACAATGAAAAGACATGAACACTGGAAAAATAATAATAGAAAAAAAAAGAGCACGAAGCACCAGGAGTGAAGTGGTTAAGGAGGCTGCCGCAGCAGGAAGCAGATATAACTCTGTTTTCAGTGTGCTCATGGGAACCGAATTGGAAAGTGTTGTGGTAAAAGTGTGGGGGGGGAAAAAAAAAGAAAAGAGAAAGAAAGAAACATGAATTGAGCTATAAATATCTGTTTTTCTTTGAAGTTTTGTGACCAGCAATTAATGTTACTGGAAGTCTCATAAAGAGTTGTTGTTTTATAAGCTCTGGTTAGGCTGAATGGTGCAAAGTAAAGAGAAGATTAGCTCATCTCCAAGGGTGGCTTCTGGACACAGAGTTTTTTTTTTAGCCCCTGTGGCAGGTATGGAATAAGTGCAGAAACCCCCTCCCTGTATTCCTTTCCTCTGCTAGTGATGCTGGCTACAGAAGTGCCTTTAAAATGACGGAACCTGACAGCAAGGAAAAAAAAAAGGTGTATTTGTAAGGACAATGTCTATATGTTACACGTCCTGCTAGTGAAAATGAGATAGGAACATTTATTTTCTGTGTTTATCCACACTCTTTGAAAAACAGGCCTCTTAAATTAACTCTGTAACAGCAGGCTGTTGTCTAATATTTTTTTCTTTTTCTCAGATTAAAAATCCAATAACTTCTAAATAAGCAGTAGTCCAATAAATGGACTTGAAGGTCACAAATTATTTTTCAGAATTTATAATATCTGGGAAAAGAAATTGTTCTCTAAGTAAGCCAAGTGTAGTGTTAAGAAATTTTTTTTTTTTTGCCAGTAAATACCTAGCTGTTATATTCCAGTTAGATGCCACATTCCTCCTTTAAGGGAGAGATGTCATTACCAGTGAATATGATCATATTAAAAGTCCATTTAAAGCTGGTAATGATGCTAGAAAGCTGGAGATTCTACAGAAATAATCTCTTATCATCTCCACATTGAGCAATTTAGGTGGGTCTGTTATAGCAGCTATAGTTGCTAACTGTAGTGGCTCCCATTTATGTAGCAGGCTTTGTCTCGAATCTTTTACAATCTAGTGGATGCCCATTCTGAAATGGTATGCAGCGTTGTGTGTTTAACTCATGAGTGTAATTAGCACAGGGCAGTTGTCAGGATTATTATCTCAAATGCATCTTTCCTACCTGCAGTAGTGTATTTCCACGTGTCTTTTTGCTGGGTAACCAACCATCCCAGATTTCCTGGAAAGAGGGGACAATCTGTGCTATGTGACATTGCATCGGATCATGATCTTGGTCCCTCCTGAGGGCTTTTCCACATCCGGATGCTCAGGTCTAAGCAGAGTGGGTAGACTGGCATGGAGGATCAGCGCATCCTGTATCTCCTGGCTGGATGAGACGAGCACCCCCAGCAGAAACCGTGGGCAGAAGTGCAGCTCCTGTACTGCTCCCCGGCCCCACAGTGACACTGGAAAAACTCAGATTTACAGAGTCTTCGTAGGTGGGGCACATCTGCAGATGAATTGCAGCCCCATGGAGCAGGCAGGATTTGCAGGCTAAGCATCTTTGTATCAGCCCAATCCCCTGATACAGGGATGTGGGAGAAACTTAGCTTAGAAACCTCACAAAATATCCCACCTCCTTCTCTGGCTTCGCAGGAAGACCTAAGGCCTTGCCTTGTGCTATGTAACAGACCTATTTTGCCGACCTGAGTTGTAGTTCAGGAGGTGAAGCTCATTAAATCAAGTTTTATCTATATTTTTACCATTGCGGTGTGCAGCTACTACAGCAGAGGACACGGTTGCGGGGGTTCTTGTTTTGCAGTTTTTCTGAACTGGCTGCACAACTGTCAGCATCGTGTCCGGGTGAGTTTCTTCCTCCAGTGCTCGTATTATGTGCTCTGGGGGCCCTTGTCAGCTCACATTCAGCTTGTTTGCAGACAAAAACTACCAGCAGGGAATGAACTGTGATTGAAATTGAGATGCTGAGCTACTGTACAGACTCTCAGTGAGACGCAGCTGCTTTGTATACAAGCGTCTGAGCTCTCTGGGACTGACTTTACTGTTGTTTAAATAAAATCCAGTTCTGATTGGTTTACTGAAAAGCTCTGCCTACCCTCAAGGCCCTGTTTTGCACTCGGATTATTAAAAAATTAGCTGCAGGCTGTGTTTGGAGTTTAATTCACTCCATCACTTTTCTTCATATATAGATGTATTTCCCCCTACAGCTGCAACCTGCAGAAAGTAGCTTTAGTGCCGAGACATGCTGTCATCTAGCCGAACCAACCTAAAATATGTGAAGACAATAGATTTGAATCAAACTTCAGGAGGGAAAGAGAACTTCTCCTTGAGTTGTTTTTTTAGATTCATTTTCACCAGAGTATAGTTCAGTGCTGCGAAACAGAACTGAGGGAAGGAAAATCAGCCTGGGACTGACTTCTAAACACAGCTGCCCTCTGGCTTGTCATTAAATACAGTAATTCTTCCATTGTGCTCTCCTTGTAACAAAAGACGTCTTCAGAATTCTTAGAGAGAGGAATTTGAGTGGATGAAACACTGGGTGAAAGTCTGACTGTATTAAAAGCCACCGGGACCATCACAGTTGCCTTCGCTGTGCCAGATTTCTACCCTCTGTTACTGTTTTTTTAATTGTGTTTTATTTTTTTCCACTTTGTTTCTACCACAACATTGCACTGCTGACTTGTAAACGAAATGTATATTAGAATGAATCATCAGGACAGAAAAGTCCTAGGCTTTTTTGAATGCGCCACTAAGCACCTTATCTGCATCTAAATATCTTCACAGATCTGAGTCTTGGTGAAAAAACTTAATAGTGCTTTATTCAGGCAAGCCCAGGATATAAATGCCCAGCACTCAAGTTTTACTTTTGATTGAGTTTACACACTCATGCAAATGTCTTACACTGGCTTTAGGAAAGTGCTAATTTGATTTTCAGGCAGAAGATTGTTCAGCTTCAGTTTCTGTTTGGGAGGCAGCGTGGTAAATGAAGAGGGCTTCAGTGCAATGCCAGACTCTCAATAAGGCCACACAGAACAATAGAGTTTCCATTAAATGCATTTGGTTGTGGTTTTTTTTTTGGCTGGTGGTGTTTTGGGTTTTTTTTTGTTTTTTGGTTGTGTGTGGGTTTTTTTAATATCACTAAAATAAAGACTTTTTAGTAGGAGGAGGTTTGAGGGGTTTTATTTTGTTGTTTGGTTCTTTGCAATGTTTTGCATGTTATGATATGACATTGACAAAAATATATACCTTAGGGCTTCAAATACTATTTCAGAAAAAATACAGACATTTCTCCCCAGAAATCCTGCGGTACAATGACTGCAAATTTCACACAGAACAGTATTTACATCAAGGAGATGTTGCTGGTTTTTCTGTCCATGTTGCTGATACTAGCATGCAAAAAATATCATTGTAGAAGTTATTCCAGATTATGCTGACCTTGATTCTTTGTGAAAAGAATTACATGATGTGGTGTCTGCAATAACATGGATGTGAGACTTGATGGTCCGGGAAGTCTCCTTCACTCCACATTTCCATGTTCTCAGTGCAAAAAAAATATGTTTATTTTGTTGATCGTTAGGTAGCTAATCCAACTTGCCTATTTCATTTTTAATCTATCAGAAAAGAGGCTGTCTTTACCCCAGAAAACTAGTCTTGATAGAAAATGTACCTCATTTGGCACTGAAAACAAAGCTGCAGACTAACTGAATTCCAAGAGATGTTTAATAAATATTTTTCTTCTCTTCTTGCCAAACAGTATCTTAATTCTTGATGCTTACCTTTGGTTATACCCTTTGTCGCTAATGCTGAGCTTGTGGGAGACTTCATCAAATAACGACAATATTCCTTTACGAATGATCCTTTTTGTGCCTAACCCTAAAGCTGCTCTTTCTCTGCATGTGTCACTGCAACCGAAGGCAGAGGTACCCAGCAATTAGTACGATTCCTAAGTAATAAACGAGTTAATCCTGTTCTGTACATGATGTGGTCATTATATCGTGGAAAACTGAATTCATACTCTTGTTTTGGGTGGGCTGCACTGGTATAGTGAACACTGTTTGTATTTAGAAAAACATAACGCACTCCCACTGAGAACCAGAAATCCTCTTGTGTTCTCGTGAACATGACATTCAAAAATGCAATGCAAAGAGATGTTGATGTTGGCAAGGAGCATGGAAAAGACTTTCTATGTGCCACCACTCTCCTGAGAGGAAAAGAGCAGTGTGAATCCTGGAAACTTGCTCAGAAGTGTTTAAAACCATTTGAAGGCATTTTCTGAGTACAAGGTAATCAACATATGGCTTAACTTTTAAAGGATTTGAGCAAATTAGCTATTTGTAGATGCCGGTTGGCTCATTTGTCCTCAGTGCAAGGGAATAAATTGTGTTCAGAGCTGTGCTGTGATAAATGGAGAGTGACTGTACTCTCCCAGATGTGTTTGTGTGATTGGGACCCTGAAGGCCTAGGGTGCAGTTCTGATCTCTCTGGTGTTCTTCAGATGTCCATGAGTTAGTGACAGGCCATGGAATTGCAGTGAGCTGCACCCCGGTGAACCTGCTGAGATGGAGAGGCAGAGGAGGAGCGTGGTCTTCAGAGCCAGGGAGCCATTGCGTTACTTTCTTTTCTTCATGTAAGATTCAGCATGTTAAATTTGTGGACTAAGGCAAGAGAGCTATGGGTAACGCTTGGGGGGTAATATGTGGGTCGAGCTGTTTAATATACACTCGGATTGTCACCCTCATCTGAAAGGAAGCAACGTCTTTAATTAAAGTTAATGAAGAACCTCCTTTAATTCCCAGATGGCAAGAAAGGAATATGAGTTCATGATTGTGCACCTTTGTGTGTCCATTGCTATTTAGTTCCAAACACCACTTAGAAACAGCATTTGTAACCTGGTCTGCACCGGGATTCCTGCAGTCTGGTGTACTGTGGTACGTACCCGGAGTAGCGTGGATTTTCTTCCAAAGGAACTATAGAAATGAACCCTTAAGCTCAGAGAGCACTGCAATTGTAAAGGCCCTGTAACAGCAAAGGTTTCAGTCTCATTAAGAGAGCATTTCACAGTTTTCATTGTTTAGAAATATAGTTAATAACTACGTATTCTGCCTGGGAAAAATTAATTACGGAACAATTCTTCTGTAATCCATGCGATATCTTACATAATTCAGTCACTGAATATAGTGAGCTGGTTTTAATAAAATAAATAGAGGGTATTCAATATGTAAATGAGCTAGTTAAAAATATACACTAATGGATCATTAACCTCTCTTGAACTTACATTCTTAGTGAAAATCACATTAAGTGAATGTAGGATTATGGCAATATAGACCTGTTAAGAAGGAATCGCAGTAAGCATACTGAGCTGTGGGACACGGCAGCAGGGGAACCAGGCGGGACACGCAGCGTTTTGTACAGCTCTGTAAACTGGGATGCTGCTCTCACTGGGCTGAGAGCTGGTCGGACGTTCATCAGCAGGGGCAAGCATCTGCACGAAAGGAGAAAATGTTCATTTTCTCTATCTCCACTTCCCTGCCGTGCTAAAAAGATGGCTTTGGCAACCACACACATGCATCAAAATTCTTCTGTTCTGCATACATTCATACTCTGCAGTCTCTAGATGGGCTGTGTTCAGCTCCTCAAAAATGGGAGGGCTAAGAAGTTGCAGAGGTTTGTTTACCAGCTCTTTAAAAAGCCTACAGATCGGTGTATTAGGCCTTTAGCCAGCTGACCAAGGACAAATCTTACATCGCTTTAATCTAGGTTACAGCTTTCTGCATGCCCCTCTGTGGAAGCCAACACCCATCCCAAAGAACAGCTGGCTTTTTCTTCCCCAAGGAGATCCAGCTTTGCGGGGACTTTTTTTGACTGAAAAAAATCAGAGCCAACGCATGTTTGTTGAGCTGCGAGGTATTTGCATGGCACCTGCCCACACGCCAACTCTGACAATTGTTATCTGCCTTTCAATTTTGCAAGCACGGGACTTTACTCCTAAAAATAGCTAAAAGAGACCCATGTAGACCCACAGTAAATAGGACTTCTTGAAATCACTTTGATCGCTATCTGCAGTTGTGCGGGTTTAGAATTTACAAAGTAGATGTTGGTATCAAACGTACCTTCGCTTTGGTAAGTGTCTCTGGAAAGAAGCTGCCACACGTGAAGAAGAGAGGATGCTAAACCTGGGCCATGTTGTCAACTGTATGCCAGTTCTTTGCAGCTCAGACATAACTGAATTCAAATTCATCTGGGTAAGGCATCCAAAATGTAGTTATTTTTAACTAGAGCGGTATATTGTAAAACTCTAGCTCACTTTGCATTTAATTTTTCATATTTTAAATACCCAGTTCTTCTTATAAATTTTTCTCTCTGTTGAAAGCAGAACTTGACGTGGAATAGTGGCCACTCGGCCATTTAGAAATAAAGCAGTGGGGACCACTAACTGTGGTTGGCTTTGCAGCTTTAACTGGCCTTTATTACCATAGCCATAAATAGCAAACCGCCCCAAATATTACAGGAGTTTTGTTGGCTTTAACCAATGAAGTAGAACAAGACCTCTGAATACCCCATTAGTTCCAGTGCTGTGCTTTGACGACTTTGCATTGGCAGCTCTTTTTCTATACAAGTCACTAGCCTCACCCGTGTCTCTTAACAAATACCGTTGACAGGCACCATTGCAATTTTTCTGCATGTTCTGACAGTTTAATTCAGTACCTCCTGGCTAAGCAGCCAGAGCCTGAGGGGGTAATTCAGCACCTTGGCATCACACTGCTGCAATTAAAATAATTAAGGGAGCTGGGATGGGCTTACAGAGCTTTCCTTCTTCTGCAGCCTTGTACAGAGAGTGCACTTTCCTATTCCCTCATGGAATGAATACAGGAGCTTCCTTTACAATACGCGGCAGTGAAATTTTTTACGATGCTTATTTCCAGTCTCTATATGCAAAGCTGTTTGCGTTCATGCCTAACAACTTATTTCTTTCTCTTCTTGCTTGTATACAACATGATTTCCTTTCCTTTTTTTCCTTAAATACAAGGGGATAAATACTTTATCTTCCAGCTGTGATTGCTTTTGATTAAGAGAGGTGGATAACCCATTGGCTGCATAATCTCAGTCAAATCATTCACTATGGTGCTTTAGTAAGGACAATTAAGCATAGCCGTCTAATTTGGTGGGTCTCATTTCTCGTACTGAGGAGGAAACGGAAATAGCAAAATTGAAAGCTGCTTTGCTACACCTTTACTATTAAAGGCACAGAGAAGAGCCAGGTGAGGTTTTGTGTGTTTGTGCATATATGTTTAGAAACTCCTAATATATGTGTATATATATATATACACACACGTGTGTGTATGTATAATGAAAAGGATTCATTGTTTTCCTTTGTTCGTGTATCTCATACTGAGTAGATTTATACTACTTGCACATGTAAGAATCCTACAGAAACGCATTTTGCTGAGGTGTATATCCCATATCTCTCTAAACCAGGTGATATCCTGGTTTTACTGAATGGAGGCCTCCCCTGACACCTCTGGGCCTGCGTTCCACCTGGGAGTTCACCTTGTTCGCAGTGTGAGTGAACTCCAAAGGATGGAGATAAGCATTTGAAAGGAGCTGCGATAAATATCAGCTGTGTGAACCGAGCAGAAATACTCTGTGTCATGTTCAGCTCATCTAACGTAGGCAGCACGAGCAGGTATATCACACGCTGATCTGAGCCGCCTTATCTGCACCTACTGCCTGTGTGCCTGACGCAGCCTTTCCCTGGATAACTTGTATCAAGCTCAAAAAAATGCTGCCCCTGTATTTTGTCAAACCCTGAAACATTAATCATGAGGAGGAAAAAATAGTCTCAGTCGACAGTATTGCGAGAGATTTGTTCTGCGGGTTCAGGTCATGGGTTTTCTGCTGCTCAGGAGACCTGTGAGGTATCAGCAGCATAAAACTGGAGGTGGTAACCCGTTGGTATCGGGCTGATAGAGCCAGGCTCTGGCTTTGAAGCCAGCCACCTTTAGCTGTTCCTAAGCCCACCCGTCAGAGATGTGGGCTGTAATTGGCGTATATCACTTCTTCTCCCTGTTCGCCCATTTTTCAGTGACTTTTCTCAGCACTGCTCTGTAAGGCCGGGAAGCCAAGGCCGGTAGACACCAGCTCGGGCTCTCGAGGAGGGAAAGGGGTTGTTTCCACAGACCCCTGCAGATTTGCCCTGTCCCCATCTGTGTTCCGCACAGGTTCCTGAGGTCACAAGGGTCAGCCGGTTGTGGCTGCGTCAGGAGGTGGCCTCTTTTGGGGTGACCACACAAGAAAAGTCTTTTCTCAGTGTTCTCGCTTGGGTAGGGAGGAGCAAACTGATAGTTGCTCCTTCGAGTTTTTTATGTTTCAGCTCGTAGGCTTAAATTTAATGTTTCTGCCTTTGGCAACTCTGCTTTCATGGTTTTAAAATGTGCTTATTGTACCGCGGGGGGTGACCCCATGTCTGGGTGTTGTTTGGCTGGGCAGTGCATGGTGGGCGCAGCACACGGCTCCCTGCCTGCAGCGCTGCTATAATGACCGTAAGGGGCTGGTGTCTTGAAAAGCACTTGAACTCCTTCAAGCAACAAATAAAAAAAGCGAGTGCTTAATATAAATTGCTACGCCTGTCGAAGATTTTCTTCAGGCCACTCACATTGCAGTCTGACCCTTGCAAAGCAGTCTGCTACCAAAAATAAAGCGCATTCCGACCAACTTTTTTGTTGTTGTTTTTTTATCTAATACGTTAAACTAACAGATAGTGCAATTTAAAATGTTAGTTTGAAAGGTGGATCCTCGTTGTGCACTGGTACAGGGCTGCAGATCAGTAGCACCTTGTCTCACCAGGCAAGACCGAAGGTCCGGGTAGGACTGGCAGGTTCCAGCGTTGCTGCTGTCTTGTGTTCACAATCTTTCAGGGGTGAGGGGGACTGAAGTGGCTTTTCAAGTTTTTATTTATTTTATTTCTTTATATTATTCATTTATTTTATTTTATTTACACGTACAAATGAGTTGTGCATTTCTGCTGAAGTGCTTTAAATTGTTTGGGATAACTAGCATCAGTGCAATGCCCTAGGTGATTTATATCTATGTAGGGACATTAATTGCTTTGTCCTTAACTGATGTTTAAGGATGTGAAAGGTGCGTGTCCTGATTTCCAGTGCATCTGCTCCACCCGCAGAACATCCTTACTGTTACCAAGTCTGTGCATACGGTGACATGTCGCCACTTTAGTTAGATTTTCCTTTTATCTTCGCAAAGTTGTGCCTAGGAAATGCGGCTCACCTGTTTTACTAGTAAGAACTTTTGCCCATTTCCTGCATACTGAGAAGCCTCCCTGGTGTCAGCAAGTGATGCGGTGGAAAGAGCAAGAGTCATCTCCCATGCTCAGGCTGGGCCTTTCCTGTGCGCGCTCTCTCTTGCTTCCAGGAAGGCTGCTGTAACTTTAAAAAAGATTTTGCAAAGCATCTACCTCCAGTAGCTCAGCTGAAATAAGAGTGTCTCCGGAGCTTAATGGATCAAACAGCGGTGATGGGTTTTATGGCTCTTTTTCACTTTAGGGCCAAGGGAAGAGAGAGCAGGGCAGGTTGGTTTTAAATTCAAGGATTTATGTTGTTAATCCTCCTGGCTAATTATAATTTATGGGATCCTGATAAATTAATATGCAGTTGCTATTCAAATGCAGAGAATAGTGTAAGGCAGGCATAAACAAGTCTTGTTCATTTTAAATTTATTTTCACCAATGGAGAATATTAAATAAAAAGAACACTGGGGCATTTCATGGGAAGTTTTGTTTTCATTATTCATCTTCAAATTTATGGACTTCATATAAAGATTTCCCAAACATTTCTCCCTCTAGTGAAAACCACTTTTTGATTTCAAGTGTACTGAATGCCATGCAGAAGCACTAGTTGTAGTGTTCTTTTTTAACACAGATTTCAGGATCACTGTAAGAGTGGGGATGGCAAAGAAAACCCCTTGATTGGTTATTTTTGCTGCTGTGAATTTAAGCATTTATTAAAGTGAGAGGCTGACATCAATAGCATTGTGTGCATTTCTCTTTGAAGCTCTTGAGTATGTTTAAGCCCTGCTTGGCACTTTACCAGCCCTGGGCTCTCTCTGGCAGAAATTGTGACAATCATGAAGAGGGTGAGTGTTTGTAAAATTATTTTTGTAGAGTGGCTCTGGAGCACAGATTACTAGACATCCAGGAACACGAGCATTGCACAAAATTTGTCTTAATCCTGAACAGCATCTATGCTTTCAATAATTACAAGGTCAACCAAAGTAGAATCTAAAACAGTGAGAAATTTCTCGGAATAGATAAATAACAGCTGTTGTACAAGGAGAAAATTGTGATGAATCAGCATCTTCCATTTAGGGTATGGAAAAAAATACCTGAGTCAGGAGTGACCACGTGCTCCTGCAAAGCTCGGTGCTCCAGGTACTGCCCTACCTCCCCGTTTCATGCAGTGTGAAAAGCTCTTGGGAGATCCCCCAGGGCAGGTGGAACAAGGACTCACTGTACCGAGATGTGTTGAGAAACGAAGAGCACGCAGGGCTCTACCACTCTGGTTTTAAACTAAAGGTGAATTCTTCACGCTGTCAGTCTTTTTCAGCCTTCGTTTGATTTTTCTGCTTCCATAAACGTGGCTTTAAGCGGCATCTTGGTTAATGCCAAGTAAATCTAGTCCCAGGATATATACGATTGCCCATCAAGAGTGACTCTCTTCTGCCAAATAGAAAATGGAGGCTGCAGGATTATTAATTAAAATTGTCGTAACTTGAAAGTACTAAAATATGTAATTAACACCTGGAAGATTAGACTGAAGACTGGCGAAAAATAGTGGCTTGGCCTTTTGAAAACTTTGAGTTCTCTTCGGTGATGTGTAGCTCACCTGGTCCTGCTGTGTGTTTGGCCACCTGAGGTTCTGCAGACTGTGCTGTTTGGGATTTTTATGAGATTTTTTTCTGAGGAGTTGGATAAACGTCTTTTCTAAACAAATTTGATCTTTTACATGGAAATTTAGTCACAAGATTTTCATAAATGAAGGTGGATGTGAGTCTCCTTTCCCTGCAGGGAAACAAATCATACGGATATTTCCGGATATTGTTTATTTTAAAGTATTTTATTAAGCAACCTGCACTCATTTTGCTCTTTGGTAAAATTTCCTAAAGTACCGAAATGCCTAATTGTGATGTGTGACTTAGCCTAAATATAAGGTTGTACAAAAGCGTCTGCTGCAATAATTTACAGCTATGGCTGCCATAACAAGCTCTTTCGGTTTAGGTACAGCTTCTAATGATAAAAAAAGGACTTTTAGGAGTTCTGAGGCTAGTAGAAGCACTTTTCCCCAGGATGTTTATACATACTGGTATTTTTGATGGCAGAGATATGTCAAAAGAAACATTTCCAAAGAAAATATTTTACACTGACATGAATTCCTAGAGCAGAGTTATTCTTAGGCCTTGAGGACCAGGGTCCTTATTTTTAGTAGCAAGATAGAGGCTCCTACATCACTTTAGTACTTTTGAAAACATTGCTTTTTGCCCAATGTTGTAATCTATTACTGTAGTTCTAAGATATAGTTTTACTTCTTAATTTACCATCTAATTACTGATATTTAAAAAAAAAATTTTTTAAAATTCCTAACCTGACTTCCAGCTTGATAAATTTACCAATTCCCAAGGTCTCTGCAATTTTATTTTCCATAGGGAAAAGCTGTCAGTGAAGCATTTTGAAATTAGTCTGCTCCATCCAACATTTTCCAGGCAGCAAAGGCTTCTGTCCAAGTATTAGATGACCATATAATGGCATCAGAGGGTTCTGGTTTACAAACGTCTCGGTAATCAGTTCTAATTTTACATTTCCTGGGTGCGTTTGGCATTGCCAGATTCAGCATCTCTCGAGAGCTTTGATTAGTCACAGAAAAAGGTAGACTGTAGGGGACCTCTGGAGGTCACCTAACACCCCTCCTGCTCAGAGCAGGGCTCATCACTGAGGAAAGTAGTTAAAGAAAAAGAAAAACAAGAAAAGGGAACAAACAAACAAAAAACAAAACAACAACAAACAAACAAGCAACAACGAAAAAAAAGCCCACACCCCCAAACTCGGTAGAATTTGGGAAAAACAGGAGTGTTTGATTTGTGCTTCTGGTAATGACAGGCAGTGCTTTACTGATTTAATTGCATCTCCTTTCTTCTCCTCTGACTTGGCTTGTATGGGCAGCTATACATGCACACATTTCCATTTTCGTTAAGGCTGGTTTGCAGGTTCAGGAAGAGATGTGGATTTTCCCATTGCATAAATCAGCCTGATTAAAACTTCTCAGTGGGTTAGATAGTGGCATATGAACTTGTTCAGCTCCATTAAAATCAGGGTGGCAGGAGCTAGCTAAGGCTCAAATTAACACACATCCGTCATGCCCTCATATCAAAACCTGATAGAATAATAAAGAAATTCCAAGTAAATTTAAAAACACACTCACCACCTCCATTAAAAGGGCTATGTCCCAAGAAAAGGTGCTGTGGGATCCTGTGGATTTTTCCTGGGGGCTGTTGTGAGGTGAGGGGGAGTGAGAAATTGAGTGAGTCAGGAAGGCTTCTCTGCCAGCATGGGCTGGAGCAGCAAGATTTTCCCTTCTTCCCTCTTCCTTGTTAAAATATGTAATGTGCATAATAATATTCAAGCAGGGTATGGTAATTCTCAAAATAGAACTGCATGTATTTAATTAAGTACTTAGATTTTTAGGCTACATTCACTATAAATATACCGCGCACTATGACAGAAATAGGGAAATCTGCTCAGAAGGAAGAACAATTGAGCGAAGTCAGTAAAGACGTTGGGCACAGAGAGCCAAAAAACCGCTTAGTCTTGTGCTGCAGTCTGTGTGCTTCAAGAAGAGGGGACCCAGCGCAGATAAATGGGACTAGAAGGCCGCTGAGGTTGGCCAGTTCTCAGTTACAAGAAAAATTATCCTTAAGAGTGGCCGTGATCAGTATGGCTTTGGCTTAAGAGTTACTTTGCTGCTGAGCAGCGGGACAAAGTTAAGCAACTGAATTATGGAATGCAAAAGGACTATGTTGTAGCTACCACTGGGAAAATAAATCCTAAGGCAAAATGTTTGCAGCAGTTTGGGATGTTGTACTTTTTTGCTTGATTTTCTGAATATTTCATGCCATAAATACTTTTGCAGACTAAATTTTCAAATTAAGCAAGTATGTATTGAGAAACACGGGATGGTATTTACTCAAAGGTTTGGGGGGGATAAATATTTCTATTTCAATTCTTGGATAATTGGTGGGTTTCGAGACAAAAGCCTTTCATACTTACCAACCTAAAACATTCTTGGTGTGAAATGTCGCAAGACAGATTTTAACACTATGCCTTTCTGGCTCTGTGGAATTATGCAGAAAGTATTAGCATTGTGTTTTTCTATTGCTTGTGGATTTTGGTGCATCAGATTTCGGGATAAACTGTTGATTCAGAGAAATTATTGAAACTGAATTCTAATGCACTCCCAGATGCCAGCAATACTGGCAAATCTTTGTGGTTTTGCCTCAAAAGTATTCACTTGGGTGTCTGACTTTTGGGAAATTTGTTTTAATGAATTAGTAACGGAGCTGATTTCCCTCGTCTTCTCTTCAGCTTACCTCTCTAGTTGCAATGAGTAGGACTCAGGTTGCTGAATTCCATTATAAGTTACGCAAAATGGGCAAATCTAATATGATTCCTCCCCTGTAGAATTAACATGAAAATCTATCGTAAATGGTTAATGTGGCATAACTCACGCATGAATAGAGTTCTGTGCTGTCTAAACTATATAAGCAAATACCGCTGTTGGATCTGAATGACATTTAAATAATATCACATTTTAAAGGACTTTTTTTGAACCTCCCAAAATGAATAGAGTACACAGAGCAAATGATGGTGGGGGAGAAACTGTGGGGCTTGTTTCCAGCAAATGTTGAAACTGTAAGGTAGAGTTCAGTGGGGAAAAGGAGGTTAAAGCCTGAGAAAGCCAGTTACTCACCAAAGCAGCTCTTGACTTTAATAATAAATAATATTGAATGTTGGGATATTAAAACAATTCATTCTTGGCAAAGCACAGGGAGGTTTTATTCCCCCCAGTAACTCTGGCTTGAACAAAATACTACTTACAAGCTGCAGATTTTAATATAGCATCGTGTTCCTACAGGTATCATAAAATAAAAACGTTAAGAGTATTAATTCCTTTAAAAGGGGTGATTAATCCCAGACGCGGAGGGTGCGCGGAGGGGTGGGCGCGCTGAGCGGCGCAGGTGCTGACGGGGCTGTTGCACTGCGCTGCACATGTTCCCGGAACACAGCTGTTCTGCAAATCCTCTGCCAGTTGCTCCGAACCCTCTCTGAAGTTGTACTGCCTCTGGGCACAATTAAAAGCTGTATACTACATTTCATAAGGTAGTGTTAGAAATTTAGGCCGAGCCAAAAAGGATGGGGGGGGGAGCATGGAAAAGGGGGGAGAGCCCCTCGTTAAAGAGGAATTAACCCCTTTACCTTTGCTATTGAAACAATAAAGCTTCTAAATGCCACATAAAATCTCCGGTATTAAAAGATGCCACATGGAGCCACAAAACAAATACTATTTTTATTTAATATTGATTTTCAGTGATTCATTAACTAATATTAATATTTAATACTGGGGGTAAACTCTGCCCAGCCTCCCCCCCACCCCATTTCTTGCATTTTTTTCAAAAATATATTGCTGGTGTATGTGAAAAATAGCTACTCTGGCACAGGACTACATGTGTTTCAAAATTGCTTTAATCGCAAAATAATCTGAAGCTAAAATGTACAGTATTCAACATTGAGTGCTTTCACCTCCGAACCTTTATGATCACTTTACCATGGGAAAAATGTTGGGGAAAACCCAAATTTTGCCAGCGTTAGAAACACAGACATTTTCCCGTGGCCGCGGAACAGAGCCGGCTGTGCCAGCAGGTCTGGACCCCTGGTGCACGTCGGTCCGGGTGCTGTGGGGTTGCTCTGCGCTCCGAAGCGCTGGGATGACCGCCTGCCCTGCAAGGAGTGTCTGAGCACCAGCACAGTTGTCCCCATTTCTGTCCTTTGTGCTCTGCCTCTCAGCACAGGGAAAGAATAAAAAGCACAGTACCATAGTGTCCAAGCATGTATGTAGGCTTTGGTAGTGCCTCATAAGAAAGACCGGGTGGGCGTGTGAGCCAGAAGCATCCTGAAAATGTTTAATTTCTTTATTTTGGGGTGCAAAGTATTGGTAACCGCTTTAGAAGTCCGTTACACGATCACACAGAGCCTGTCTTGGCAACTCCTTTTGGCTTTAGCCTGATGGATGCTGTCGTGCTGTAGATCTGGAAAGGATCCATGGGTCGAAGGACAACACCAGTGTGTGTCTCACATCTGGTGTCTTCTGCTGGGTGCATGGCAAGATCTCACACTGAGCTTGGGCGTAGGGTTGTAGAATACAGGGCAGACTCTGACATAGCTAGCTGCAGTAAACTTTGTAGATTTTCACTATGAAAAAAAGGGAAAAAGACAAAAAAACCAGACTAAAAGTATCCAAGAAGCATGTTTTATAACTATATATAAGCATGCCTCAGAGGCAACAAACATTTCTCCAATAAATTCTGTAGGACATGTGTCAACCACAGCGTGCTCAAGTCTCCTTCTAAATTGAATTTATAATCTATCGTTAAAGGAAAATGAAGTACATTTCTGCAATGAAAAGAATTAAGAGAAAATATCTCTGTCTAGACAAACTTAATGGCAATTGTAAAGGTTTTCTGATGCTACAGCATAGTATGTTAGGTGGAATAATAAAACACGGAATGAATCTGATGATGTATAACTGTAGGCTATTGACAAGGTAAAGTGATAGGAAAGTCTTGAACATAAGGGAAGCAATACCATGATCTGCCACCCTTTGCCATGGGTGATGTGGATGGAGGATTTCTGCACAGAGAAACATCAAGATTTCATTGAAAGAATTTTAAACGGAGAATAGCTGAAGTAGCGTTGGAGTTCTGGCATCATTTAGTGTGTATGTCCCTGGGCTGTAGTGCAGGAGTATGCTTACCTTTAATCCATCCAGAACCTACATTTGTATTTAAGTCCCACTGAAATAAATGGGTCTTAATATGATTTTTTTTTACATTTTGATGAAGAGGAATGGTTTACTTCCATATCTATGGTTGAACTTGACTGAATCATTCCTTTATTGGAATGGCTAGAGCTTAGAACATTACAATTTATTGTGTTATGTGTTTATTATCCTTTTAAATTACTATACTGTAATGTGATTTTTCAGTGAATAATATTAGCCAGTTGGATTAGAAATCATAGCTGTGAGGGAATATGAATGCTTCACCATTAAAATAATGCATATGCATTTAGTTTGTGTGGTTCCTGTAAAATCTATATTCATTTGTCCAGTCCAAAGAATTCAGATACTCTTTGATTAGAGAAGTAAGTAAAGTGCAATTTATATAGTGCCATGCAAGTAATGAACCAGGCACTCTGAAAGTGTTTGATTAAACTAATGTAAATGCTGCATCAAATTGTGAAGATATGTATGCCATAAATTATAGGTAGATGTGACTGAAAAGCAGAGGTGAATAAACTCTTGTCATTGTGATTGTCTTGTTAGATTACTTATCTTTCACTTAATTTCACATTTAATGTCCTGCAGTTCTGATATGCTTCAGTCTCAGCTTGATTTTATAAACTTTGGCTACAGTCCTAGCTAGGGGAGCTTTGCAGCCTGTAGGACACCCACATGCTTCTGGTTTTGATCCTGACTATTGTGAATCAAAACTTTTAACCAGAACCGTGCTAGAATAAAAACAAAAAGTCAGAATAAACTTGTTACTCACTTGTTAGAACACATCCCTTCCCAGGAGAGGTCAGAGAGGAAAGAAACCAAGAACAGACAGCTGACTTCTGTTTCCACCTGCTCGATAAAATGTTAACTTTAATAAGATACAGCAGTGCTTGTTTCTTTTCCAGTCTATTTTGAGTTTGTTGAAAGTTATGGCAAAGTCATTTTTTAAAGATAATTATGCTTTGTAAATGTTAACTTGATATCGTAGCAGTAAACACACCTTCTGGTTATGCAGGAAACAAATCAGGAACATATGTCATCTAGTGAAAGCCAGCGAGCTGCATGCGGTGGTAGCATTGGTTACAGAGATTTCATGTACATATTGAAAGGTACAGAAAATGCGTGCTTATTTATGTCTGCTCACGTGCAATAAGACATGGATGAAGTTCTGCCTCCCACTACAAGGACTTTTTTGTGGACATCTATTCTCCTGGAGAGTCTGTTACAGGCTATGGCTGGAAGTGAGGAGTCCATCATTGTCCCTTCACCTTTCATTCTGCTTAGAAGTCTTATTGCTGGTTTTCTTTTCAGTGGCACACAGCACTTTTTGTGGCTGTTTTGGATGTTCACTTTTCAACTGCCTCGATATCTTAGGAGAAAGGCCTTATTAAATTTTAAGTTATCCCTTGCCGGTTTGTGTAAAACCGCTCCCCTTGACCCAGTGTTGTCAGGTCATCTCCATTCTGTCTCTCCCCTGTTGTTATTTGTATCAGAAAACAGTGATAAAGGTTGATTTCCTTAAAACCTAAGCTGTAGTTACAAAAATGAAAAGGTGTTTCTATGGACATACGCTGGCCCATACACCCAGGACATCCACTGAGTTTTACAAAGGACTATTGGTGGCAATGTTGTTTCATCAGTACACAGTCTCCGGTCTCACTAATTGCTTTGGTGATTTCAAACACTATAATAAAACTGAAATGTTTCAAGACATTTAGTAATGCGGTACAAAGGCTTATATATAAAGGCAGTTGTGGGCTTCAGCGCAGCCAGTCAGTTATTCCAGCATGTTTTGAAATGAGTGAGTCTTCTGCAAGCTGAAAGACCTGGGGAAAAGCTGCATCTTTGATGCTGTTTTCTGTATTTGTACATGATCCAGGACTTATGACATTAGATTTGTACAACGTTATAGCCAGAGCATCAAATGCGTGAACTCTTAGTGAGCTTCCTCATAATCAGTCTGACAATGTTTCTTCTTTGCAGTGGGAAAGTCAAAAGATTAGCTTTGAAGGGAAAAAAGAAATCAATATGTGGCAAGTGTATATTGAATGCAAAGGCTGAAACAAATTCTCCAATGGCAACTGTATCTGTGAGGAGGTCTTCATTTTTCAAAAGTTTTAGTTTCACCATTTAGCACAGCAAATGCAGGGGTAGCCACATGCCTCTCTTTTCTCTCAGGAGTTTGCTTTGATTGTAAATAGAACTTTTTTTTCTTCTTTTTAATCGAACATGACTGGTTACATACCCTGTAACAGTTTCTATTTTCACGCAAACGATCTTTTTTCATGCAATCTTCAAACCTAATGTATCGATTAGGCGAAGAAATACAAGTATGCAAGATATCACGCTCTAGTTAAAGCTGTGCATTCACTTGTAATTTGGTAAAGAGTTTTGTTATTCTGAATAACAGGAAACAAGCAGCCCAGTGCTTTGCCATTATGAAAGCAGCATTAAGAGTGCTGGAATATAACCACCTCTGAGACAGTTTGAAACTTCCCTACAACACGACTCTAAAACTACTTGGAATTCAATAGGGTTAAGTCCTAGCCAAATACTTGCATAGTAACCTGAGACAGAGTAAATGGCTGTTATCAGTCATTGCCTGTGTGTTTTGCTGGAAAAACAGAATCATTGCAAAGTTTCTTCTGGCATTGGGAGCAAAGGATAAACTTGAATTTAAACTTGATTTCCCTCCCTTGACTGATGTTCATTAAGCTGGTTAATTACTTATAAATGTCATTCCTTTCCCTGTCTCACAGATACAGATATAAATATACAAACACATGCAACTTAAGGACTGACCTAGCATAACACTGATTTAGATTTGACTGTAAGTCCAGTGCAGATATATTGTTTATAGTATATTAAATTAAAAAAAAAAAAAAAAATCTTACTGCAGTTGTAAATAATATATAAATTTAAAAAATCATTATATGAAAAAAAAAAGATACATATAAATATATATATATATATTTAGAAGCCAGCACATGGAAAACACATGTATTAAGAGACTGTTGTAGTGAAGCTGAGGAAGGAATAGCAGTATAGTGGCTGTGTTTTCATAGAACACTATAAGGCACCATTCATTGAAATGATGAGTTTAATTCATATTTTCTGTTTAAAACCATGCGGTACACAGTTAGGCTTTGTTCTCCCACAGTAAGCAGTGGTTTTTACTGTCTTTTGTGTTGGGATGTTGCATTCATTTGAACCTGAAGTTCAAAGTGAACTTGTGGGGTCGAAGTGTGANAATTAAAAAAAAAAAATCTTACTGCAGTTGTACATACTGGGTACATTTGAAAAGTCATTATATGAAACTTAATGGTTACATATATATATATATATATATATATTTAGAAGCCAGCACATGGAAAACACATGTATTAAGAGACTGTTGTAGTGAAGCTGAGGAAGGAATAGCAGTATAGTGGCTGTGTTTTCATAGAACACTATAAGGCACCATTCATTGAAATGATGAGTTTAATTCATATTTTCTGTTTAAAACCATGCGGTACACAGTTAGGCTTTGTTCTCCCACAGTAAGCAGTGGTTTTTACTGTCTTTTGTGTTGGGATGTTGCATTCATTTGAACCTGAAGTTCAAAGTGAACTTGTGGGGTCGAAGTGTGAAACCACATGGGACTGAAACCGAAAGGAGAGGTTCGCCCGACCCCCGAGCCAGAGCTGCCAGGCTGAGCATCGCTCGCCAGGGCGTCTGCGGGAGCTGCCCGTGCACACAAACCTGCCACCGGTACCGCTCCTGCGGAAACAGGTAACCCCGTGCGGGAAAAAAAGAAATAGAGGTGGTGTTCAGCACTCAGATTTACCGCTTGGGCCCTGGAGTGCTTGGCCAGCTGTGTTTTCTATTGATTTAATTGGATCATAGGTTTTCAGCTCGTTTCAGGAACAGATCCGCAATATTCACTCTGCACTTCGTATTATCTTTGCCGTATTGTGACCCTCTGCAGTTCAGAGCCATCGCTTTAGTTATTTGTAAATCTCCTTTAAAAATGCGTGTTAAACACACATAAGGCCTATGCTTGCAATGACTAAAGGTTAGAAAATTGCTATTCTAATACCTGTTTTCAAATGTTAAAAGGTTTGCAACTTTTGCTCTCTGTAGATTGATTGGATGTGGGCATAGAAATACTGAGGATATTAAGTGCGGCTAGTTTTTCTTGCATGGTGCACAAAAAGGCAATTCAGTGGAAGCTTTTAAAGCTTTATCCTTCACTCTGTGTTAGCAAAGCAAGCATTCTGTGCATTCTGTTTCTGGGATTTTCCTTCCTATATTTGTAGTAAAAAGAAATCTTTGGAAAGTGAGTGATAATGAATATCAGTTAGCAGATATGAGAAGCAAGGAAAAAGTTCAGGCATTTTATATATTTTGTTTTAGAATGTGAACTGAATAAGCCGCAAAGTATGAAGGTTATGATTAAATTGCCAGAGCAGTAAATCCTGACTGCCGTGGCCTTACACTGGCTGCACAAAAGCAGCATTGTTATGCTGCATGGGGAGAACCGAGGTTCCACACAAAGGTCAGAGTGACACTGCTGGATGGGGAACGTTGTTTTGCATTTGTAGATAAACAAGGTTAGCATCTCACCGGCTTGACAAAGAAACCCTTGCATGCTTTATACCAAAGGGTTTAGAGCGAGGATCTTGCAGTTGTCGCGTGAAGCGCTAATGCTCTTTTGTGTTTTATCAGTGACTGTTATCCCAATATTTAACCTTCAGAGGTGACAAGAAGATTGTTGGCAGAGCTCATACAGTAAATAGTAGGGATTGTTGGTTTTGCTGTTGTTCTGGCTTGTACTTGTAGTATGAGATTCTTTTGAATAAGAACTGTACAAATAGTGAGTAGAGTGTGGGATGTACAATGAGAAAGCTTGATGTTAAACCTCTGAGCTCTAGTACTCATATAAATATGCTTTGCATACATTCATTAAAATAAGAAAGTAGTGCCACTTAGTAAACTTTGGTTTCTTTGAGTGTAGGAGTTGGAGAGAGGGAGAATGGTATTAAGAGGAGAATATTTTAGTCCACACCAGCTCATGGAGATTGCCACTAGCAGAAAATCCACAAGGGGTAGAGTTGTAATGATGCAAAGCTGCTGCTATTTTCATTTTGTTATGAGTCTTGCTGATTCAGAGCATCCCAACATGAATTACTATTAATATGGTCTTCTCAGTCCCTTAAGGGCAACCATTAGGAAAAGTAGGTATTGCTACGTGTTGTGGTGTGGGGCAGCAAAACGTACACTTTTTGGTGGCTACCTGGCCGAGTCTGGGCTTGTGCATACAGCTGACTCAGGGGTGGTTGAAGACCAAAGCAAGGGTTTGTAAGGACAGCTAAAGATGGGGATAAACGTTGAGGAGGGAGATCTGCACCCCCAGAGAAGTGGGTGGCCCTTCTATCCTGTCATGCTGCAGTGGTGCCCCGCTGGAGCCGGGAGAGATCTGGTGTGGCTTCACTACAAAGGTCTTCCTGGCCCTGGCCACAGCAAACCAAGCCATTGCTCATGAGGAAGCAGAGCCAGATGACACTGCGTAAGCAAGAAATGGCTTTGTATCATCAATCCAAAAAAGTGAAGGTTTTGCTTTTTGTTTTGTTCTGCTTTCCTTTTAGTAAGACAAAAAATCCCAAGTCCATGTAAGGTTAAGCCCAATAAATTGGGCTGAAATCATTTCTAGATCTAGCTGTTTGTCTGCATGTTCAGTCACTGCTCCATGGAACCAAGAGAGCTTTTCCTTTATGATTTGGGCTACATGACCTTGAAAATAGAAAATGTTGGTATCGCATACGCCTCCTTTCTTATGCAAAGCTGATGACACATTTGGATGTTCTTTTGAAAGAGAGAAATAAACCCAGAAAAAGAAAAGTCTGGTTTTGTGTGAGGTTCTATATGTAGACTAAAATAGCAATCAGGAGGACCTTTCACAGCATTCTCTCATTCGGAAACAGTACTAATCCTTAGTTTTTAGTACATGTTGCATCACACTATCACATCTCGCTAGACCAAAACTTAGTGGATTCTGAGAGGGGCTTATTAATGGGGTGAGCACATGATGGTGATGCTATTGAAGTGAAATGTTATTTCACTACTACAAGTGAGTGATAGTCTGAGGAGTGAATAACAAGTAATAATGGCAAATTTTTTTTTTTTTCAATCCGGTATGTAAACCCTCAAATAGCGAGTGGGGAAATGGATCAGCAAAGCATGCAGCTGTAGTGAGCTGCACTTAAGAAGGAAGATAAATTGGAACTTATTTTACTGGGGTTAGCACTATCAAGTTGTTCTACTTAAGAAATTTTAAGGGTTTGTTTCCAGTGTTGTCCAAGTAAATTGTAAAGTATTGGGAAAGAGAGACACTCCGCCCCCCCGCCTTCAAGGCCATAAATCAATGCTTCAGTGATGGTATATTAAATGATAACCTTGTAAGGTTTAATGTCACAGCAGAAGGAGCTGCAGAGGCACTGTTCCTTCCAGCTGTATCTGTGCGGGTGAATTAACCAAGTGAACGCGAATGTGAACTTTCATAAAGCTAATGAGAGCGATCTTGCAAAATGTGGCACTATGGCATTTCTCTCTGCCGCTCTCTCCTGAGAAGCTACCGCCCTATTTTAAAGGTGTACCTCTTTTTTTCCCTCGGATTTCCTTATTTCCACTGATGTAGTGGGAGTAAACGACAGCTTTTTCAGTCATTTGGTTTGGGGTGGCGTGGAGTTTCTTTACGAATTTAATAATGCAGTCTTTTATCTGAAAATATTTGCGTGTGTGTAAAATGGTCTACATGACAACGCTTTTTTTGGAGATCATTTTAAAGCAAGCTTTCCCTGACTTCCATGGGAACAGGATTTGGCCCTGGAAGGCTTCTGTTTCTCTGAGAAACCTGACTTTGAAAAGAGCCCGTATTAAGCTCTGAAAGAGTTAAGCAAATTCAAGGCTCTGCGAGCCAAAATTCACTTTTCAATGTGCTTGTTGTACTTAAATGTCAATCTACTTGAAAAGGAGAGCGTCCCAATTATTCAGACGGCCAAAAGAAACAGCTTCACTTCTTTATCACATAAATACACTTAAAAGCATGATTTAAACCAGATGAGCGGAGAGCTGCGTTGGTGTTTGGGTTGCGCGGCGGAGCCGAGCGTAGGCCGAGCATAGGCCTCCTTGGCACGGCCTGAGCTGGCTCCCCGGCCCCAGAGCAGCACCCAGGGCTTTGAAGCCGGCGCGGAGCCCTGGCAAGGGGTTCAGCTCCGGCCCCGCCGCCACCGCCGTGCCCGAGAACCCGCCTCGCTCCTCCTGGAGCTCGGGCTTCGGAGAGGGCTCGGTGTGGAGATGAAAGGCCGCGAGCCGGCTGAGAGCAGGTCCGGAGCTGCTGCACCTTCGCCATAGCCGGCGTTAATTTGGGATGGCAAGCTCTGAAGTTCCTTTCCAGCTAATTTGTTCGTATAATTAAGTTAGCAAAATCATATGTTTTATTAATCTAATAAAATGCATTTCATGGCTTAGACTGTCTTTAATCCTTTGACCTTTGAAGTCACTCTTTATAGTCTTCAGATTGCAGTAATTTATTTTGGTTGTTTCTGTTGGGAAAACAGTTTAACAATCTGCTTTCGTTCCAGTTTTACATTTTTTTCCCTTAAAGGTAAATGGGATTAGTAAACATCTGCTTCTTTTGAATATTTACAAACTTCACAATCAAGATTTAACAATGCCAACAACATTAGTAGTTTAAATGCTTATAAATATTCACAGACAAATAAATATAGCATTGAAACACACTATGCAGGTGTTTCTAATTTCTAAGAGTTTAAGAGTTAGCTGTTAGAACAAGGCATATCTTTTATGCAACTCAAAATATATTTGGTGATATGCTACATGTGCTTTTCACATTTTAAGTACCTTAGTTAACCTACTCTCCTTACCTCCCAAGGCACTTTCAGGAGGAAAACATTTGCTCAATTGTATTAAATGCTACAGAGAATTTTGCCTGCCAGTATAATTTTAAATAAAACACACAAGCTCGCTAACTCTATGTGTAATTAAATATATGGAGTTCAACATGAAATGATGTGAGTTTATATTTGCCTGGCTTTTGACAGTGGTTTATTCTGACGTTTAGAGCTGCAAGCCTGGGAAAACAGGAGTCAAGGCAGAAGTCCAGTGCTTGCTCAAATGCTTTCCAGCTCCACTGGATAATACTACTGCAGTTATTTCCAGTACTCATGTGTCCCAGAGGTCAGTGTTAAACACAAGGGGCTTTGCTCCTGATACTCTTCAGAGATTTTACTTTAAAGTCGTGTTTCTCTGCTAACCCAGAGAAAGAGCTTTGCCCTTTTTGGCCACACTTTGGGGGTTAGGCGAGATGCCCAGCCCCCTCTATAGACCTTCTTGCTCTGTGCTCCAGTTACTCCCCGTGCAAGGATGACAAGGAGACACTTCACTGAAATATTTTGCACTTGTGTTCAGTACCCAGACAAGGTGCTATGTGTCAACAGGGTTATGTGCTGCGAAAGAAAGAAAATTCATAAAAATGAATGCAGTGTCATGGGGCAGGTCCTTTCTGTGTGTGTACAGCAGCAAAGAAAATGTTCTCTTCCTTTCTTAATTTGCAAAGTCTTCGTAATACTTCAGGAATGAAATCCCTCTGCATTTCACATTTATTTACACTACCAGGGCACAACCATATCAGTCGCAACCTTGATTTGTCTCTTTGCCTTACAATGAGTTCTGCTCTGGTTCATCCTTTATCACTTTTTCACGGTGCTTCCAGCAGTGGCTGCATATGGTCTTAGCCCTGAAACTTGTGCTTTTAACAATCAGTTCTTTAAGTTATAATAATAATGATATCGTGCTTAAGAGGCAAACATTGCTCTCACCCCGTTCAGCCATCTGGTTTTGCTGGGGGAGAATTACTCCCAGCAAATCTACCCTGTTACCAGGGTTAAAGCGCAGGATTCATTTAGTCTTTTCTTCATGTTGTTTAAGCTGGAAAAGGCTTTTCCCCAACACGCTTAAAGCCTCAAAGGCTCTCAGTGATGGGTGGGACAGCGGGGATGGTGCAAAAGCCGCACAGCCAGGTGGAGGGGAGAGCCTGTGGTGATGCCTCACCATATTCTGAAGGAAAACGGCACAACCGATGTCTAGCTGTGCACCTGGACAAACAAGCTTTATCACAGTCTCCCCCACCTGCCTCCGAGTGCCAAAAGTCTGTCACTGTTTACCTGGAAGTGACCCGGGAGCGGTGGCTAGACAGCTGCTTAGAGCCCAGACTTGTTTTTTCAAATTGCATATTTGCTGTTCCGGGGGTGCCGAGGCCACGAGGAGCGGAGGTCGGAGCCCAGGGAGGGCGACGGGGGTCGGGCTCTGCCCGTAAGGGGTGGGAGATGAGCCCCTCTGTCTTCCTGCGAGGAAGAGCTGGGAGCTGGGGCATTTTGTGGCGCTGTTCGCAGCCCTGGGATGAACCTGGCAGGATGCAAAAATAACCCTTGTTTTCCTGCCTGACATTGCCTGGTGCCCTTCAACCAGCTGGATGTCTCAGGCTTCCCAAAATGGTTTCTTGCCCTCGGTAAAAAGGACGGTCTCCCCCCCTAAGTTAAATGGTGGGGTTTAGTTTCATGTGCATGAGATGCTGGTTAGTTGGTTGAGGATTTTTTAGCGTGCTATGGTAGGTACCATACCAGCCTTTCTGGGACTCTGTTCAGATCTCAGCTGGTTTAGAAGGAAACAAAGGACTGCTTGCTTTGTGAATGGAGAAATCAGGGGTTTAGGCTAAAAAAAGTGATCAAGTTGTTCGTGTAATAAACACACATAAGTCAAACGCGGCAGCAGAGCTGTGGTGTTTCTCGTTAAGATCGGTATGATTTCCAAAAAAAGATGCTGTCTTGCAAGTACGAAAGTTGAGCTCAACAGCCATCTCTTAGGTTTTTTACATTATTGTGTTGGGGTACTGTGCCTGGCTTGAAATGAGATAAAAAGAATACAAGAAGCCGATTTTGTAGACATATGTATCTATGTTATATAGGATGAACAAAAGTATTTTGTGGCAAAGCCCATGTAAAGAGAGAGAAAAAAAAAATACGAATAGTTAGAAAACTAACACTTCCAAAGTGAAATTGTTGTGTTTTACCTTTTCAGTTATCTGCTTATCACACAAAAATAGTAACAATTTTAGCTCCCATTCTGTTTTCTCAAGACAGCCTGCCCACAGATTTTCTAGAAAATGTGGTTACCAGCTGGTATGGCAGTTCACAGTGCAATTTCTGTTTTGCTTCCAACAATCTGGCATCTCATATCTATATCAAGTCACAATTTACAAGGAAATATATATATAGAAGAAGGAGTTCTAAATCATATTAGCATTTTTGTTTTTTTAAAAAAGAAATCTAAACAAACCATGGAATTGAGCCTAAGTTTCAAGAGAATGACTGTGGAATAATAAATAATTGATTTTATGTTTTAACCTCAAGTAAATATTTTTAAGTGAACATGATCAAGAAAAAAAATTATTCCTGCACATTTAAAAATTAAATATTCACATGCTTAAAGATCCCTGAAAGCTTTCTCGTTATTCTTTGAGAATTTTCTGGTCCTTTATGAGGTTTCTGTCCTTCTCTATCTCAGCCTGCCATAATTGACCTCTAACCCTACCCTGCAGCAGTAGTGCAGAGTTCTTTATAATGTGTTTGTTTGCAGTTTGACTCCTTATTTCAAGCACCTTTGGCTCAAGGTTACCCTAATAGAAACAGGGTGTCAACACTGAGCAGGGGGAGGATGGAGTCTTCCACCCCCCCTCGCCTTGCAATAGGATTTGAAATACAGGTCTTAATGACTTCCAGGTGTACCCTGATGTTGCACATATTTGGCTGTAATCCTGTAGAGACTGGGTTTCTGCCTTAAAAAATACAGCAGAAGACAAACTTTGAAGTTTTGAAGATTAAATTGGTAAAAATAAACTTAAAATAAGTTGGCTCTTGCATTCCAAGAAGGGGAAATGGTTTCGGCAGGCTTTTTCTATAGACTCTGTATTAGTGTTGGAAAAGTGTTAGTACCACTAAATATTCTGATTGAAAACTGAAGGCACACATTTCTCTCAACTTGATAAATTTTGCAGAAAGAAACACAGCTTGAATGAATTCCTTAACAGCCCTACAAGCGTCTTCAGATACTCTAAAATTGTTTTTCTTGGAGACCTCACGTTTTAAAAGCCTTAGGTTGCTTTCAAGGAGTCAATTAAAGTCTATAAAATTTGATTGTATAATGACTGTGGGCTCTATTCGTAATGTACAGCCTGTGAGCTCCAGAGGTATGCCTCTCACATTTTACAAGCCTACAAAGGTTTCCTGATTGCTCCTGAACTCCACCTTTCCAATGCATGAGGGGACTTTTCTCACCCTGTGGTTATAAGCCCCCAAATGAAGAGAGACTTGTGAATTTGTGCTTTTCAGGTGAAGAGAGTAGATGGCAGATAACATCTGATTTTCTTCAGATTCTGTGAGTTCCTACACTATGGCTGTAAGTGGGAGAGTTCTTCGGTGGGTCTGAATTAGAAATTGGTGATGACTTCTCAACATGGTATTTCAGTTAACAAAACCTTGCCTAACAGCTGTAAAATAATGCTATAGGACTGCACAGACGTACAGGAAAGACAAATTAACATTGAATCGCAAAATAATTTAGACTGGAAGGGTGTGGAGTTACGTGCTGGGGGCTCCTTTGCCCTTTAGGGTCTTTGCATGCGTTCCTTCCCCAATACCTGCTACTTTTTCCTGGCCATAAGCCACATCAGTGACTTGCAATCTCGCACACACACTCGGTCATCCCCTTTACCTCCTTTTGTTAAGACTATGACCGCTAAGACAACATTTCCAAGAAGTGTCTTGTGTATCTTCTAATCCTCCACTGGTCAGGTGGCTGTTATGTTCTTGTGTTTATGTCTCTTTGCTGTGATTCACGCCTCCTGTTCTTGCTTGCTATCTTTGGGAAACAGCACGACGGACAGAAGGGTCCAGATTAACGTACTTTATCTGCTTTGCACCACAGTGTTGACAGAAAACAGATGCAGCTCTACCTCAGCTGGCCATTTACACTGGTTCCTGTCTCCGGAGGAGTGCAGGAGAACCATAGCATATTGGTATATGGGTGAAAGGCAGCGCTGGTTGCTGCTGGGTGCAGCCTGGGCGGGCGGAGGAGCCGAGTCCTGTCAGCCCCGGCCTCGGTGCGGCACGGGCTCTGCTCGTGGGACGAGACAGGGTGCACTGGTATCGTGTCGTTCCTCCAATGCTAAATCCACACCCAGATAATACTGCTCATTCTTTGACTGGAGTGTGAGAGCCAGGCTTCTACATTTACTTATTTCCTCTTCATTTTGAGGTTGCCAAAGTGTGCTTGTCTGTCTTTTGCTGTCCCACTGATAGCCCTGCTCTAGCTAATCTCAGATTACCGGTTTCTGTACCAGTACTGGTGTAGGGAAGATTAAAAAAGCACACTCGAACAACAGGGTACATCAGCCTTACATAGTCATTCACAGAAATGAGAAATGTCTGTATTTCGATGCTTTGGTCAGGTGTGTCCACTGTTGGCATCACAGCTGGTGACAGGTCTTCTGTTCATGAAGAATCGCAGTCAGAAGATGACATCAGAGGGACGGGAAGAGGGTCAAATAGATAACAACGAGCAAAAGGAAAGGTTTTTGGCAAAGGCAGAGCTGTGAGTGGTTCAGAAATGGAGACTGGAGTACCCAGTGGTCAGGGAGGGGACAACAGCAGCTTTACCGATGCGGGATGAGCAGGGAGTTTGCCTCTTCGCTTCCCCTTATTAAAAATCTGTGGCCAGATTTTAAAGCCAAGTGGAACTGTCTGAGATTTTTATTCTCTTCCCACTTAGGGGCAACAACAGTCTTGCTTCTTTATACTTCTCAATGGGAAAAAAATTGCTTGGTTTCCAATTGCGGCTTTTTGTTATCGCAGGCCAAGAAGAGAGGAAATGAAAAATCATCTTAATTTAAGAACACTAAAGTCTCATGAAATACGTGGTTCTTGTTTTTGAAGTGCTTTGTCAGGAACAAAGCCACTTGTCAGTCCACAGCCATTATTTTTAATTAGCTTATCTTTTAAATTAAAAAAGGGTTATTTGCATTTTTTTAATGGGGAGTTGCTTGATCATTCAGTTGCCCTGTATTTTCATGTTATAAGACAAGCAAGTTATGCAAAAAAAGAATCCAGGCAATTTGATTAAAAATACATTGTATCTTTTCTTCTTATTTCTTACATTTTTATACAAATTATGTGAATTTATACAGTTATCATCCTCCAAAAGAATCTCTAAGCATTTTACAGACATTGAGAGAAGACAGGGAAAAAAAAGAAAGGTCTTGTAAGAGATGTGGTTATTTAAAAAATAGCTTCTCTTTCAAATCATAATTAGAGGTCAAAAGCCTAGAACAAGGAGAAAAAAGAACTGAAATTGAAAAATTTTGAAAGATTCTCTTTTCACTTCAAACTATATAAAATGTTTTTGTGATAAAATAACATCCCTTCTCAGTAACAAAATCAATGTTTCTTACCAGAAAATGGTTATTAAAGTCAAAAAATAATACAAATTGTTTTCTAAAACTATAATAAAAAAGGGGTTTGGTTTCCATTAGATTGTATTTTGTAGCAGAAAAATCTTCCTTTCTATTTCTAGAAGTTCCCTTATGTGGTTTGGTATTCAGAAGTGCCGAACACCAGACAAAGACCACTGTCTTCAGCTTGGACTCCCTATGATAGGGTCGGCACCATGGCAGACCAAACTCCCCGGGAATGCACCGGGATAAAGTTACTCCAACCAACAACAAAAAACGTCCATATTTACCCTGAAAAGCATCAGTTAACAGTGCAGAACAGCTCTCTTGAGCTTTTGAAGCACAGTGGGGAGCAATACTGTGTGTAGTGGGAACATCCAGACCTGGATGAGTTTTCTGAGCTGGACTTTCCCCAGAACAGTGTCTGTGCCCTTATGCTTAAGAAAATTTACCTTGAGACTCCTAACAACCACCAGGGATTATTAGTCACTGTTTAGCTTGAGATGATGGGTACTTCCAGCTGTACATTGATCCTTGGAACAGATGGCTTATCAAATTTTTTCTTTATTTTCTAAGTTCTGCAACATCATTTATACTAAGAAGGTATCGTTCCCAAATTACTGCAGTATGTACTGGGGTCTGACTTTGTTACTGAAGTAAAACCGTAGTGTGGAGGCAGACCAGATATTTGCAATAACATTTATTTACACTGTCTTGGCTTTCCTTTTCACAGCAGTGTGTGATCATGCTAATGGCTCTTTGTGGATTTGCAGCATTTCTGCCACATTTCCTTACAATTTTGTTGTTGAAATTTAGTTCATAATTCATCATATCTATGCATTGTGTTTACAATGAACTCAATTCAGGTTAAATTAGGACCTTCACATCTGGAAAATAAGATCATCTTTCTCAAAACTATGATCCTTCAGTGAGGAATCTACAAGTGACTGAACACGCTTCTTGGATTCTGGTTACGGTAGTGTAGTAAAAAGGAGTTAGGAGTATAGTGTGAATTACAGGGTGAAAAGAAGACATTGGTGAACAAATATATAAATATTGAACAAATGTCGTCAAATGTTGTGTTGTATGCCAGCAGTCCAAGGCTGTGTCTGCGTGCCTTCCTGGTAGCGGTGGCAGAGCTATGCCTTGTCTCAGGACACTTAGTCAGAATTCAAGCTCCTAATTGTGTTGTTTGGGTGAGAATGATTTAGGGAAAAAAAAGGGAATATACTTAGAGCAAGTATTTTATAGTGGTTTTAAGTGATAATACAAATGCTCAACCAAGCTTTAGCTCCGTAATAGCCTTGAGCCAACCTTCCTGTTTCTTCCTTCTTGCTGCCAAGTTGCATCACGAGGTAACATGTCATGAACTCACTATTCATTATTATTATTGTTTTTGGAAAGACAGGGACTGGAGTTGTGGTTGTGGTAGGAGAAGTAGTACATTATTGAAATCACTTACAGTAAACCCCCAGTTTTGAATATCATTGCACTTCCTAAACAGGAAGTGTCCTACAAAAAACAACAACAAGAGAAAATGCAAGTGGAACAGGATCTCGGCCCATCAACTGGAAAAGAGCCATTGCACAAAACTAGATGTAGTTTCTACATAACATTACTTTTCAGCCTGAATTGTGAAGACCTATTTAAACTTCTATTCAGCAGCTTTATAAGGATGTCTCCTACTTAGCTATCAATGAAATATCAGCTGCATTCAGCAGCTCCTCACTTGTTCCTGCCTTGGTAATAAAAACCCTCCAGTCCTGAGCATGTCTGATGGCTTTGAACTCAATTTTCTAGCGTGAAGCTAATCAGTTCCTGCCTTTTCACCCTTCATCTATAAGTCTTTGCGGCCATCTCGCTGTTTCTATTCAGAATTCTGGTAGTATTTTTGGTAATTATGTTATTGATGATTTTTCAAATGTAGGGTCAGCCCATAATCTGACCAGCAACTTTACATGTTTCAGTGATCCAGATTCAATTCTAACTGCCTGCCTGGAGTATTATAATTTGTAACTCAGAATAGATTAAGCCTACAGGGTTAGGCAAACATCCCAAAGATTCAAATCTCATCTTGATGACTAAGAATAACCAGCTTCTGGCTCTTAGAAGGTTTTACATATCAACAAAGCTGTGCATTCGCATTAACGGCTATCACACCACAGGGGCCTGCTCATGTTTATCTTGGGAGCTACCAGAAGCTGAACATTTAGTTTAAATTTGTTTAAATGTGACTCCTGTTGAAATCAGTGGCAAGCTGTGTGCACATATGTGAGCTAGAACTGTGCCTAAGGACTGCATTTCCACCAGCTTTTCGTATCAAAAGTTATGTCTGAGAGAAAGATTAGGTGATGGATCAGAAAATCGCCCACATTAGTAAAAAAAACCTCAGAACATATATTTTCTAGGACTATACTATGTACTCTGAGTGACAGTTTCGCTGGAAATTTGTGGCTGTGTTTAAAGCTTGCCTTTCAGTTAACATCAGTGGCCAAAAAAAGTGTGCCAATGTGGAGGGTAGGCAGTTTTCACCTTTATACAACCTACATCTCAAACCTGAGAAAATGTGTGAGTGGGATTATCTCATTTTTTGAGATGGTCAGAATGGTTTGGGCCTTAACATCTAGGCTTTGGGTTCAGTTTGTGCTGCATTCTTGTGTTGGGATGACCCTCTTTTGGCTTCACTTTAATATTTACATTTGCATTCCATGGGCTAACAAGCTGCTGGTTACATTTGAAAAACAAATGCCTCTTAACAAGCTGAAAATTTTGTTAAGAGGTAGAATCACCAGAATTGTAGAGCTTTGAAAAGAGGTCTTCTTAAACGCTGTTTTGAGAGAGTGATGGAGTACTGGACTAGCTGCACTGAAAACAGGTTATCCCATTTACCTTCTCCTGCATTTGGGGTTCAATTCTACCTGCCCCCAAAGTTACTCTGTGAAATCACATCCCTCCCTTTTGTCACCACCGTGGCTACCATGAGTCTTTCAGGATTCTTACAAACGCATTACTCACTGTGATACTTAATGTGCAGTGTTTATCCTGTGTTTATTGTGTTCACTTTCTCTTTGATGCAAAGGAATTTCCACGTCTTACCTTCTGTTTACAGAAATGATCGTATAATCCGCAAGCAAAAACATACGGGTGAATGTGTATATTTTTCCGCTATATTGTTAGTAGCTGGAGGAAGTGGGAAGGTGTTTTGAATTTGCTCCAAATACCTGTTCTAGTTTTTCAATAAAAACATTATACATGTGGCTATCTTGACAGCTAAGTCAGGAAAAGTCTTCACTTGGTTTGTTTATGAGTCTTGCGATTTCTTCTGTTCAGTCTTTCAAAATATTGAGTCCCAAAGATAAAAATATAAAAATATTATGTCCCAGAGATAAATAAGAAATGTCAAGGCGTGAAAATACTTTTGCTTTAGCCATTCCAGTACTGAAACTTCTCTGAATGAGGAGCAATGCCATTATTTTGAATAAGATTACTGTTATTGCAAGTAGGAAAGGCTTTTTGGCCTACTTTCTTGTCTTGAGTTGTCCCCAGGCCTAGAAGTAAACACCTATGTGAAAACCCTGCTCCAGACACGCCAGTCTGAGAGCTCGGCCTGTCGTCTTCTTTCAATTTAACTTTCCTGTATTCCTTATCTCACTACTCCTGACTTTAACTCAGGCATCAACAATTTTTGTTGTTTTGCCTCAACAAACCGAGGAATCAGCTCCTTCTGTGGAGTTAGTGGCTTTGATCTGGTGCATCCACGGTCACCTTTTGTCTGGTTAGCGCTGTGCCTCTCCTTGCCTTTGTTGTTATTATTTTTTTTTAACCCTGAAGTATTGAGATAAAATGAGTGAATTGAGGAAGGATTCTCTAAGAGCAAAACCCAATAACATGTCTACATTATAGGAAAGCATTTGAAGGACCTGACAACATATTAATCATAAAGGGAAAGACTCGGAGAGCCGCTTCTCCTCACTTACGGAGGTTTGCTCTCTAATAGCATTTAGAAGTTTGTTTTACCCTGTCTCGGCGAGAAGAAAAGGCAGCTTTAACAATTCTGTCTCCCTCAGCAGTGCATTTGAATTTTTGTTGCCTCCCTTTGGCGTGCTGGTCAGAGGTCAGGCAGAGCAGGATTAGTTGACCTGTGTTGACAGAGCGGGTGATGGATGAGCGGAGCACAATGCGCGGCCTGTTCGTACCAAAGCGGCAACGATGCACGGGCAGGCTTACACCTGCGCTGAGCTGGAGAGAGAGCATCGCCCAGCCCGCCCGATTGCTAAACCACCACTGGCTTTGTAACGGCTTGCACATTGAATTCCCTCTTGTAGTCTTGCGCTCGTTCCAGGGAGTATGAGACTAGCCATTTGGTTTTTATTAAGAAGATTTAGGAAACACTGAGGCTTAATGTAGTAAGGTCAAGTGGTTCAAATTCTAAGTAATTATAGCAAATCACAATAAACAATGCTAAATCTATATTAAGGAGCACATCTTGCGTGAAGAATTGAACTTTATACCTACCAAACCCACCACTCTTTATTTCTCTCCTGCTTATAATAATTTGCTTAATACTGGTGACACTTTATTCAGGGGTATCCAAGGTAGCCCTGCAGATCCACTTGTGTGACTGATGAGGTAAATACGCCATCCTGCTGGTTATGTAAACAGTTTCTTTTCAACTGCAAAAAAATCAGTTTAACGCTGAAAACAGACCCAGAGGCATAGTCAGGCTTTGTGGAAACCCATGTTTTGGAGAGCCTATGTGACCGCTAATCCATCTCCAGTTCAGGCTTCTTTTCAAGTGCATAGGCACTGGCTGAGCTGTCAGTCAGGACAGGCTGTTGGAAGGGAACCAACACACACTCAGTTTCTCTTTCTCTTCCTCATTAGCAGTGAAAATCATCCATCATAACCAGGAGTGTGCAACCAGCGATGGCAGACCTTGTGGGAGTATCTGCATGCTCTGCGTGGTGCAGCCAGGTTACACACCCAGGCAGAGCGGTTTGAGCTGGAGCCAGCAGAGGCATCTGGTGGAGATCTGTGAGTTTGTGCAGGTCCGTCAGCCACAAACCACTGTGTTGGGGCTTCACGGAGATTGCAGCCTTGATTATAGCCCATTAGTGAGAGTCATAACCCTGAAAGATATGTCAGGCTGGGGTATTCAGACCCGGCAGAGCTCGATGCATTGAGCTAGCTGGGTTGATCTCAGCGGTTACAAGGCAGGGATTTGACACTGGCACAAAAATTAGTTTGGGAATCAATATTCCAATTAAAATTCAACAACCTAAGAAATTGAAAGAGCTGCAAGATTTGCCAGGATTCCCTAAACAGAAGGAACAGGTTTGTTTCCTTAGTTTTAGTAGCATTACTTGTACCGTGTATCCAGCAGCTTCGTTGAGGCAGCCGTTCAGGATGCATTCAACTGCAGTCTTTAGGGAAGGGGGAAATAGCAGCAAGACCTACATGGATAAATTTAGGCTTGAATTCACTTTATGGACAACATACAAAAATAATATTGTGTAAAAATATCCTCCAACATGTCTTTATTTACAGTAGGGCTGGGAGGTCAAGACTGCTCTTGTCTGATTGAGCCAGGAGAATTAGTTCAGCCAACACATGGATTCCTCATAGAACTTTGGGAATGTCCAGAGGCACCAGCTCCCAATCTGTTGTGGACACGGGCAAGTAACACAGGACCAGATTTAGAGATGCTTTCTCCTTAGCATACTTGTGTCTGTTGTATTAACTTTTGCTGAATATGTCCCATTTTCAATAGCCTGGATGTCAGATCATGCTCATCATGAATTTGACATCCCTGAGCTGCTAAATCACTGTTAGAAATTAAACTCAAGGTTTTTAATCCAACTGCTGATAATACTTTCATTTGCCACCTCTTGGTAACTGAGATATCACTATGCTTTTTCAAGTGTGAAAAATAACAGCTGCTTTGTCACTACTAGTTAAATACCTATGGAGAAGACACAGTACATGGATTAGTTTTTTGAAAAAAAAAAAACATTTCTGCTTCTGTTTACCTGTTATTTTGAGTGAGAATGTGGAATTAAAAGAAAATGCTGTTAGGAAACAGGAAAAGAGTTGTGTTGGGACCTGTATGAAGATGAGAGATAGGAGATGCTGGTCTGGCTGGTAAATGGGGAAAAGCCATTTCCAAGCTCCAGCACAACTCACACAGCTATTTTTCCATGGCCACGGGACTATAATCAAAACCTCCTTATGGGTGATACATTGTCTAATTTAGACAACCCTAGATATCTAATTTGGATGCAATTCAGCAGACCAAGGTGAATTTAAGGTCAGGTGAATTAGCCTTGGTGTTGGTTTAGTTACTTTTTCTGAGTGTTGTTTTGAATCAGTTCCATCAGCCAAAGAAATGTTTATTTTTTTTTTTACTTGTCTTAGTAACAGCTGCTACTCAGAGAGAGTCTGCATATGGTGGGATTGGGTGGCACATCTGGAGTGAAGACAGCAGATGTGTCAGTCCTATAACCATGACACCTTTACAACAATTGATCTGTTGCTGACAATGGATAATTAATGTGACTTTAACAGTTTTGAGAAGAAGAAAATCATTTCCCATTAATACTTTTGATCTTGTCCTGGAAACCTCATATGGCCAAGTGGCTGAGTGTGGCTTTGACCAACATAATTCTTGCCCCCAGTGGTGACACTATCTTGTTGGCATGGGTAAACTCATTATGTATAATGTAACGATTGTAAGAAAGGTGATTGATATCAAACTCATGCAGACATTTTGTACCCTATTTGAATGAGAATTTTTAGAAGTTTTGTTGACAATGAACAACATGAAATCCTAGACCACAAGCCTTGGATATATGTACAGGTAGCTGCACATTCAGTAACCTTGGATGAAATCGTAGCTTTGCTTAAACCAATGTCAAAATTCATGTTACTTTTCCTGGAGCGCAGATTTCATCTTTTGTATGAGGTAATTAAAATCAAAGGCTAGTTACTGAAATACAAGCTTGACCTTACACCATTTCCCAGTGTGAATGATAAGAAACAATGACCATAGTTCTGCATCGGCGCACATTATTAGAACTCACAGAGGGAGCCTTTAAGGTATATTTAAGTTAAAACTGAATATGGACGACAAATTACCCTGACGTAAAGGTGGACACTGTGTAAGTAGAAGTGGACAAAACTACTCATATTTAAAAGATCAGAGTGCTTATTTGAATAATGACCATTCTACTCCTGAAGTTTTCGTGCTAGCAGATCCTCAGAAGATCTAACTTTATTACTAGAAATGCAAAAAAAAAAAAAAAATTGTCTCATTTTTCCATAGACCTGATTTCTTCTTAATAGGAGTTCTGCCAGCCTTTTTGTTAAGACTTATCTATTTGTTTGCAACAGGGTTTTTTATAGGATACTTCTTTTTCAATAAAACCTGCAGTTGATCTCATCTGAAGGAATGTGATTCATGATTTAGGGAGACACTAGGGGATGTAAGTTCCTGGAAAAATTGGATAGGTTTTCCTGCTTCTCACAGTTGTGAGTGGATAATGGCTATTTAGATCTTGTCATCTCTCTGGTTGCCAGCATAAATAATCTCTGTTTCCAAGAAATAAAATTCGCGTTACACTTTCAGTTCTAGAAGGCCCAGTGTACAAGCAGTGTTTTTTAGAGGCAGAGCTTCCGTTATACATATGTCATTGTTTTTATAGAAAACAGTATTCCCTCTGACATTTGTAAGATATCGTCTATAGAGCACATGTCATCAGATCATCACCTTCATATATTATCTTCCCTAGCAGAAATAATGTGTCTGTCCAGATGCCAGTGACCACTCCTGTAAGGGGGAAAAAAGCAAAACAAAACCAAGCAAAAATGCTACAACTGACCATTCCTGGGAAAGTCCAGAACGTAAGAAGTAGATTTCAAAGGACTTCCTAAGTCAAAGCTGCTAAATCTGTAAATGCACTGAATATCATGCGTTTGTCACAGGGACATTTTAGCAACGCTTGATCCTACACATGGTTCGAGAGAAGGAGCTTAGTTCTGGAGGCCTCAGAGTGGATTTACTGTTTTCAGTTCTTGTCAAGAACTTGCAGCTTAGTGGCAGGATTTTTTCATAAAGTTAGCAGATTTTGATTCCATTTGTAGTCCAAGGAGAGAAGGCGGCACTTCTGTACCACAGCTTATCGCACTTCGGGGTAAATGACTAAATTAGGTCAGGTGAATAGTTCTCAAAAAGTGCCTTTTTCTCCACTTGACAGTAAAGGAAGTCTAGGCATTAAGGCACGTTAGTCACATCTGAAAACAGGGGAGATAGTGCTTACCCCACATTGCTGGTCCCTCATGGCCTTGCGCTTGGGTTTTGCTGCCCTGAGGGCAAGGAAATAGCCCCCCAGTGTTGAGTGGAAATCTGGTCCCTCTGAAGGCGGGTGGACTTCTGTCACTGACTCAAAAGAACTGGAATTTCTTCCCCTATATCAAAACACTGATGTTCCTCTGCATCCTGTTGATGATTCTTCGCATCTGTGGTGATGGCATTGTTTGTAAATCCAGGAATAATTTTCCTTTCAAATGATCACAGTAAATAGCTGTTGTAATTCTCACCTATAATTTGTTCGGACTTTTTTTTGCCTCTGAGGTGAAATTGTTGCGGTAGTTGCTATATTTAATGCATTTGCTGATAATAGTCTCTTTCTACCACACGTTGGGCCCATCTGTATTGGAATTTCATTTTACAAGAGTAAGTGAGCAGAACCATTACTTTCTATTGTCAGATCCCATTTCCACTACATCATTTCACTTCAGCCACCCTGGATTTTATATCCATATTGTATGAACAGTCTATCAGGTGGTTTATCCCTTTCTTGAGTGATCAGGATCTCAGGAAAAAGTCAACACTGCTCTGACATGTCCTTTTCAAACATACTTTCTGAAATGGTTCACTGTGTATTCAGGTAGAAATCAGCTTCCAGTAATGATATGCATTTTGATTCATTTTTTTTTCTACATTATAAACACACATCTGTTCAAAAATGAAATACATTAAACATCCCTCCTAGCATTAGACATATTGATTGAAAATTTGTTCTGAGTTGGCCTAAGTGTCAGTAATCTTGACAAGTTTTCCAAGCACCGGTGAGTCCTTGTACTGCTGAAATGAATTCTACGTGGATAGATGCTTATGCTTTTAACGTTAGGATAACTGCAAACTATGCCTGGATAGACAAAGGTTATTTCTTGTAGGAATTTTGAGTTCATTTGGCTATTTGAACTACCTGGGTATTAACCATCTAACCTATGCTGACTGTCTGAAGACAGTGTCCGTAATTGTTGTACAGAAATGCTAGGAATGATTTTCAGTGTTAATCACAACAAAATTATGAATTGATTTTCTTTCTTTGAGGTAATGTACCAAACTGGAGCATGCCATACGCCAGCAGCGACCTCTAATTCTAGTCCTAAACTGGGTAAAATGGGAGCGAGCAGCCTTGTTCCTCAGGGTTCCCTCCTGCTCCTTGGAAACTGTGTTTAGTCACCGATTTTACAGATAAATGATTATATAGTGAATTGTGATGCTTCTGAATAAGTTGGGTCTTTTTATCTAAAGTTGCGTGGGAGGATGGATGTACAAAAAGTGGGGGGGGATTGGCTATAATGTAAATGTAGCACCTGGCCACAACTGCCTACAGCCACAGCATCCCGATGGTTCCACTGGCTCTGCAGGACAGATAAAGCTACAGTAAACATGTGCAGATATGTAGGTATATCTAGGGAAGGGCTTTTTGCTGTGTACCAAATCCCCTGCTCCAAACCCATAACTGTGATGTTGGATGATTTGGTTTTGCAACAGCTTGGGGGGGGGTGGTGGTGGTGGTTTTTTGGTTTTGTGGGGGTTTTTGTGATGATGTGGATTGTTTGTGTGTGTGTGTTGGGGTTTTGTTTGTTTATTTTTTGTTGTTTCATTTTGTTTGGTGTTTGATTTGGGGTTTTTTTGAGTAATAAGGGGAGTTTGTTTCAGAGTATGCTGTGGTGGTGAGCTGCCAAATCAAAGCAAGAATTAATAAAGGGGTGCAAAATAAGGTTAAAAGAACACAAAGAGAATGAAGAGGTGCCAAGAATGCTTCTTAGCTTGGTATTTCTTTAATTTCACGTAAATTTCGCTAAGTAAATATGCCTTAAAAGTGAATAAAATTTTATTTCACTTTAACAAGAGAATATAAAAGTTAAAAAGGTCACTGTAGTAATAGACTAATCTCAATTACCAGGGCAGCCGGTGAAACCCACAACTCCCACCTAATCTCATTCGGTGCACACGCAGTGCACCGTGTGATTTCCAACACGGCTAAATGAAATTATAAAGCAGTGTTAAATTTATTAATCATTTAATTAGCTAAATGTTCCTGCAACTACTCGTGAGATGAATGGCATGTCATTTTCTAATGCAATTTGCCTCTCAGCCAGGCAGGGTCAGGAGGGAAGCTACTGGCATCTTAAATGATCTTTTTTATATTGCACCTTCTATTAAGGGACGGTGTGATATCGCTGATTATATTAGAATCTTGTACACAAGGCCAGGGAGTTTTCTTGTTATAATAACAGGTTATATTTAAACCAAAATAAAAATGGTAAGATCCGAGGGGTGAACAATTAACCCATCTCTGTCTGTATTTCTCACCGCAGCTTTGCAAGGCAAATCTTTTTCATATTTAACAAGCCAGTGAACAGTGTGGGGAAACTGCACCAGCAGGTATTAAAGCAATGCTCAATCTAGTTTTATTTCTTTAAATTTACTCAATTGTGAAGGAATTTGTGGACTGAAAACTCTCCCAATGCCCGGTTAGTGTAAGCCTTCTCGTTGACTCAGAATTTATTTGCACTTTCCCTGTTATTGCACGAGAATCACAGCCTTTGCTGTTCTGTACATTCAACAATTGTTCATTTTTATGAGTTGCTCAGCTGGGATGTTTGGCATGCTTATGTGTGCACGTCACACCAGGTTGATAGGATTATTTTTTTTTGTTCTGATGTTTTGTTCTATAATTATTTTTCCACTGTAAAAATTAGTGACAAGTAGGATTCAGCAAATCTGTGTGGATTGACACCAGGAGGTGAACTGTGCTGCTTGGAGCGAAGTATTCATCAGAAACCTTCAAGTGTATTGTTCTTGTGTGAAGCTGCATCTGCTCGGTTAAAACACGTCAAAACCAATGGTATTTTAAGGTACTTGTTTCCCCAGATAGGATATAAATACATTTTCATTATGCGTTAGAGGCTTACTTTCGGTTCCTGCAGCATGGTCTCCATACGGTAAGCATCTATGGTGAACTCCAAACCAATGAGAAGATGCATGCAGCTTTGTGCATGCTGAATCCAAAATGCCAGTAATGTGTCAAAATATCTGTCTGTACCAAAAGATAATGACAAACAATACAGACGAAAATAAAGCAAGAGGAAACAGTGGGAGATAATCTTAGCACATTTTAAAAAATACTGGCTGGCAGTTACTATTTATAGTACAAACGCATGTGTAAACCGCTCGGAAGCGGGGCCGTGTTGGATATGTACTTCATGTGCAGCTGATAAATAACTGTCCAAGACCCAGATTCACGCTGCTTAATCAAGGCTCCTAAGATACAAGATGTCACCCCTGTGTTGTACACAAATCCAGTGCTGTGGCTGCCACCAAAGGGTCATTCAACTCAATTAACTTCTAGCTTAGTGTCTGGAGGTATCAGATAACTCCACTGGCAAAAGGAGGACAAGGGCATCCACATTTACTCAAAGGTTCTTGTTCAGGTACCTAATGCCTGATGAGATAAACCCGGATGTGTGTCGTTAGCTGTTTTTGGTGAATATGAGACAAACAAGTAAATCAGAAAGAAATAATGTTTAAAAGTCTCATTTGTCGTGGGGAGTTCTGATCTCACATTGAAAACAGGCAGTGAGCGAACGATTTCCATTTCGTTTTATGTGAAGTCCCGCAGCACAGCCCAGCGTATTTGGGAAAGCTGAATCTTGAGTGAACTCTTACCCCTTTTCTACGCACTACATACTTTTTTTCTGCTAGCTTTGCAGATAGTGATTTATTTGTGTGGTTTTTGGAAGATACAAAGTGCACCCCCTTGCAGGGAAAGTGCAAAAGACCAAATGTTGAGGCATGACTTGGGCAGGAGAATGTACTGGAGAAGTGCTACGCACAGCATTTCCCCTGGTACCTCACACCTGTTCTTCATTAGTACTAATGAATCCAGAAAATAAAACATTTTGTACTAGTGAGTCATATTGTTCTCTCTTGGCTGTGACTTCACTGTGGATCAAATTAAGGCAAACAACATTTTTGCAAAAGCTTTAATTTCTTTTCCTGGGACACTTTGTGTCTCTAGATAGGCTACCTAGCACCTATGGGGTTTGGGGTGGTGTCCCATTAACTTCTTTACATTAGCAAAACTTCTTTTGTTTGAAACTGGGAGTTGTGGGGCCTCCCTAAGTGCTTTAGTTCCCAGCCCACACAAAATTTATGCGTTGTTCACTTCCCCATTTGTAAAAGATGTATAATCGTACTTGGGAAAATGTTGTGTAGCTAAATCTCCGGTGTTATATAGCACCATAGGAACCTGAGGAAGAAATATAGCTTGTAAGTCAAAGTTGTTATTAACATTGTTACTTGGAAATTGGAAGTGATGTCACACAGAAACAAGAAGATTTTGAATATGTGTAGGTTATTTTTTTCTTGTTTTTCTTCTTCTTCAGGTCAACTACATTCTTGCTCATGCATTTTTGGGGTGTTCGTGGTAAATTTCTATCTATTTTTCTCCCAGACACACACTAAAAAAATCCGCAAAAGTTTAGAAAGCAGGGATCTGCAAATATGAAGATTCAATTGAGAGAGAGACACATTTTAAAATAGTGTCAGCTTTCATGAAGGCAAGGTTTCTTAGGATCAGTATTTTATTACACAGAGTTGTTTCATGTACATATTAATAGGCTGTGTTTGTATGTGTGTATATGTATACAAACAGCAGCTTTTATTTTGTGTCTTAGAAAGCACATGTGGTCGATATACTGTATACATTGTGGTATGTGTACATTACATATTATGCATTACATGTTTATGAATAGTTTCATTGTATAGCTTTATTGTCTAAATATTTGGTAAAAAGATCTGGCTAGATAATCTGCTCATAGCAAAATACAAAGCAATATTCTTCTGCTTGTCTGAGTTCAGTGCAGATAAATACAGGCTGCTGTGGCTTCATGCATTTGGTTTCCATGCACATTTTTTAACATGTTAAATATTTCTGGTTAACCAGTTAAAACGGTGAGATGAACATGATTGCTTTTAGATTGCAGCTATAACATGGAGTGAATTTTATAATAAGAAGCCTTTTTTTTTTTTTTTTTTTTTTTTTTTTTTTTTTTTTCTCTCTTTTTTTTTTTTTTTTTTTTTGATATAAAATATAAAATATTCATATTTTTTTAATAAATAATTTTTTTTTTTTTTTTTCTTTTTTTTTTTCCTGACGAGCCGCCCTTGTGGCTGTCTGTCTGACTTTGAGGTCCTCATTATTGTGGGTTTAAATGAAGGATGTTCATCCAGGCAGGGCGGGGGAGGCCAATAGACATCGGTGCCGTTATCTGGTCCTTCTATCAGGCCAAGTGACAGGCTTCTCGGGGAAGAATGCAAAGCTCATGGTGGAGACCTCAGCCTGACACAGAAGGTGACTCCCCTGACTCTAACCTTGAAAGGAAAAAGTTCCCACTTTATTAAAATGAATTTCGAAAGGGCCGCTCTGACAGCTGCATAATTAAATATTGGAGTGTCAGCGATAATTTATTCTGCTCGCATTTGGTGGTCAGAGCCTGCTCGCTGTAGGGTCAGCAAGCACAGTGACAGAGCCAAGGGTACCGGGGATTACGGGGCCCTTTAGCCACGCGAGTGAAATGAGAGACTGTAATTTTTGTTTAAATAGAGAAAACAAATGGTGAGGGGATGAACAGGCTCTGAATTGCTCTTCATAGATTTTTGATAAAAATTGTTAGGTATCGTGTTGCAACTTGTGCGGAAACGGCTTTGTCTGGCAGTGCAATGGGCTCGAGGCTCTGTGATTTTTTCCCTTCATTGCCTCTTTTAGGAGCCGGCTTGATGGCTAGGGCCATTTTCTGCTTTCTTCTCTAACATGCATGTTAGGAACAAACCCAGCAACGGTCAGTACAATACACATCCTCACTTATAAACATTTTTCTATAAAACGATGTAAATGGCCGTGAATATGTATGAAACAAGTCAGAGATATAAAGTGTAGGGGGGGTTCAATTCAAATGGATCCTGTTAGCATTTGAAGTGAACTCCCGGCCATGAATATTCTTTTCAGAGGGCAGTGGTTGCTGGACATCAACATCTACCAAGCAGTTTTTTCAAAACAAGTTTAAATAAAATGGCTGTGTGCCCTTACGCCCAGCCGTAAAGCAAGAAAGGTCACACTGGGGAGCAGGGCTTTTGTCTGATGGGCATCTCCTTTGGAGCAGGTTGTTGGGAGAAGGCTGTCGCATTTCACTCTTAGATTGCTGGTAATTGAAGCTGACATACCAAAAATATACCCTTTTTGCACACACTAGTCTTTCAGCAAAAGCACATCGCTCACACAAACAAAATCATTTGCAAAGACATTTTGTTTTTCTCTTTCTTGCCTCAGCTATGAAACACCTATTTTCCACATTTTCTTTGGAGCCTGCTTGAGTGGATGTGTTACTAGAGCTCAGGTTTACTAGTTTTCATCTTAATGTCATGTAGCTTTTAGCAGCTTTTACAGAAGAAGGATTTACTGAATTCCTTCAGCACCTTCATAGCTATTGAATGAAAAGTTGACCTTATTATGAAGGATGAATGCTGGTTTTGTGGCTCAAACACTGGATATGAACCCAGCATCCTCAGCTTATTTTTTTAAACCACCTTTAAAACTGTGAGCCAGATAGTCTTTCTGTGACTCAGTTCCTCATCTGTAAAATGGGAATAACACTGCATTTCATAGGGTTGCTGGAAGAATAAATACTTCAGTGTTTATACCGAGTTTTTATCTTGCTGAGCATAAAAGAAAATCCCTACTTGTGTTTCTGCCTTCTTGTTTGAAGAAAGACCATGAAAGCGTCTTTGGCTGCTTGATGTCAAGGTACAGACTCTTAAAATGACATTTGAACATCTTTAATGTAATTCTGTTGGACTCCAGACGGGCAAGTTTCCATTGCTTAGATCTCCGTAACCGCCTATACCTCCTCTAGTTATGTTTGCTGTATGTTTGTAATGGGGAACATTCCCTTTCCACATAGGGAGGATGTTTTGGTTGTATGACATTTTGCTCCTATTAAGTAAGCATGTTTAAATATGTTCTGAAGTGGTTTATTGGAAATCTGGTGGTCTGGTGTAGAGAGAAAGGGAGCATTTAACATCCATATTTAGAAGTGGCAAAGAAATATCCATGCTGGCCTGCGAGTACACATATATAGTCATACATCTAGTATTAGATTTCTGTTTTTCTTTTGGTTTGGTGTTGTTTTTTTTTTGCCAAGCCTGGTTTGCCTGGAAATCTCTAACCCTGCAGTAGCAGCTTCAGTGCAAGCTTCAGTTTCGCAGAGCTGTTTTTTAAAAACTGGATTTGGTTTTTGTGTTGTTTTTGGAAGGAATTGCTTATGGGTAGAGTTTTGCACCAATATCTATGGCTGGAGCCAGTTATGGACAGGTGTCGATGTGTCCAGTTGGCCCACCTGTGGGGAAGTGGGGTGCAACTGGTCCCAGTGCGGGGAGGAGCTGCTGTGGGGATGAGAAGTCACCCCGCGAGGCTTGACAAACACATTGGATCCATGTCACTGTCAGACGAGCCAGGCTGGGGACGGGGCTGTGGTTTAAAAATGATAACCAGGCTTCACAAATGCTACCGCTGCAGTCAAAATTCCTTGGGAAGTCTTTGAATTTGGGTAGTGCATACTAATAGACGACGATCAGCGGTGACTCGAGGCGCCAGCTGAAGCTGTGCCGAGGATGCTCGCTCCGGCAGAGCTCCCCGAAGGCCGGGCGAGCAGAGAGGCTGCAGGCTTGGCTGAAACAAGCTGTCCCTCCAAAAAGAGAAAAATCGGAGTGATTACAAGTTGACCTAATATTTTTTGCCTTTCAAGATAAACTTTATGGGCCTCATTATGCAGAAAATATTAGGCTGTGGCGGGGAGCCTGAGCCAGAGGGTGAGCTCCCGGTGCTATTGGAGTCAGTGGCAAAACTCCCATCAGTTCAGCGGGACAAGGATTTCATCCAAAGTTCACAGTGGGATAATTAGTGTCAGCTCAGTACTGGTAAAACACAAGTAAATCTGTCCTGCTTGCAGCTTGCGAACTTTTACAAACAGCTCAAGGCTTGTCCAGAGTTGTTTTTATTTTACTTTGAGATACAAACCTTCAACAGCAGAACTTTAAAATTAAAGTCCGTTATTACTTTAATACCATGCACATTGTTTTGAGTGTGGGAAATTTCATCTAGATCCACTGACCTTCAAAACAACAGGAGAAATGATGTTAAAACCGTGGTGTTATATACGGTAACTGTGAATTAATATCCCAAACTGCGTTTCAGCATTCCTGGTCTGAGCGTTGTGTGGCACGCAGGCGGACTGCTCTGCTCACACAATATCCCAGGGATTTCACCGGGACTCCGCATGTCAACAGTAATCTGTCTTCACGCTACATGATTCAGGATCAGGTCATTAGTTTATACTTTTAGTATTAAATATTCAGTTTGATTTTAGGTCTGTGAAATGAGAGCCAAATGTATAACACCTGATTTTAGAGAGCCCTTGTATTTTTGTAAGTCTCTCAAACACATGGTCACATAGAAACCGCCTTTGCTCCTCTGCCCCCAAAATGATTGTATTTCGATCATTATTGAGATTACAGTTGTCTTTAGAAGTCTTGGATTATTTTCTAAATCCATTTCTAACCCCATTTCTCTTTGGTACTTAAATAAATGAGAAGAAATGAAAGATTTTTAATTTCTAAGAGAAAATGCTAATTTTTTTTCCTAAGCGCCTCCTTTCATCCTCTCAGATTTCCTCAGAAAAAGAACATTATGACATCTTGATAGTTATGAAACCAAAGAGTGCTGATTTGTACTTTGTAGCGAAATATGGGCTGAAATTACAAGTCTAATGTGTGGCAATTTTTAGCTGAATATCTGTGCCTGGTTTCCTAGTAAAGCAGAGTTTGCTTTGGACACACACAGACTGAACTGAGCAGTTTTAATTTAATTGAATCTTTTATGTAGGCATTTTCCTTCTAGGGAACCTTGGCCAGTTATTTCTTTGTGAAACTTGCAATAAAATAGCGAGACAGCTCATCAGGGATGGTAGGAAAAGGGTAATATTTAAATTATGCTGACTTTGAAGACATTGCTTTTGGTCTGTTCCTTGATTTTTTTTTTCAAAACATGTGTTCTGATGTTTAGTATTTAAAGATTACTGACAGAACTTTTAAAATTCCTTTCTGTGCATACTGTTTTCTCGAAGCACGTATTCTATGGATGCCTGATAGATAATATATATCACATCCAGGTTACCAGTGGAGGCATGAATACAAAGTATAGCTGTGAGTATTGTGTTTCCCCACTTCTTTGTCTAGTTGTCTAACTCATCTAATAGTTTTGAGTGCCTTTTGTCCCTTTAAAGTGTAGCCACCTAAAATATCTTTAAATAATCATGTATCTAGTGAATATATCTAGTGAAACATATATCTAGTGAAAAATTCTTTCACAATATCCAGTGAAAGAAAGGTGATCAAAGCACTTGTGCATTCAGGTCTTTGGCTGAATCAGTTTCTGAATAAATAAAGCCCCATTCTGCAGGACAAACCTTGACTTTTTTAAACGCCTTTCTGGAGTTATTGCAGGTATTGAAATGTGATGGGTTAAAAAGCAGCACCGGAACTATGTAGTCAGGTGAGTGGGTAAATCAAGATACTTTTTAGCTGGAGTTTAAATCAAAGGGATGTAGATTCTCTGCTCTGAAACTGGGAAGTTTCTATTCTTGAAGTTGGGGGGTTTTTTTAAATGGTTTTTAATTTGCCTAATTTTAAAATAACCCTTTAAGAGAAGTGTCTGCCAGCAGAAGGTGGCCGTGCTGGGCCAGGAGCCGCGGCCTAGCTCTGCTCGGGTATTGCCCTGTCAGGGACAGAGAGCCCGGCCTGCACCCGCAGCCTCCGCAAATTACACCCCTCGCTACACCTCCCGGCCAGGCAGCCGGGTTATAACTCAGCCCGAGCGCCATTCACTCTTCTATTACCTTCATAACCAAGGTCATACTAATCAACTCAATTACCGGTCCTCTTGGACATTTTCATAATGTTTTCTGCTAGTTGCTCTCCTGTGAAAATCTCCCGGTCTAAGCAAATTAATGCCATTTTTATAACTATCTGTGTTTCAGGTACAGTGATCATCTTTCAAAAGGCTGCTTCATGATAACAAATAGTAGCTTTAGCTACCAACCGAATGTTAGAACAACACGGATGTTGAGGTGTACTCTTGACCTCCTTTATTGTGAAAACAAGTTTAAATATACCTTAAAATAAAGATGCACGTATCAGAAACCAAGAATAAACTACGTTAATGTAACTTCTAAGAATCTGATTGCAATTCACACAGGAAGGCTTAGCAGGAAGACCGATCTTACGTGTTGCTTAATTTTTGGAAAATCACTTAAATGTCACATTTGGTGTTTCAAATGCAAGGGTAATTTCAGACTGTATTTCTCTAAATGTTTTCTCAGTGTAAGCCTAGCTGCCTAATTTTTATCTTTCTCTGAATTTTATTCTCAAAGAAATCTCCCTATGCAGGATTTTAGTAAAAATATTAATGCCCAAATATTTAATTTGGAAATTCCTAGTATTTGCACAGCTACATCTTTTAAAGCCTCCACGAAGTATTTGTCTACTATCAGGCAAAACAATCAGAGGGCACTAATTTTTTATTAATTTATATTTCTTAAGGGCCAAATTGCTCCCTTAGGCAGATTTTCCTGCTGGAGAAATTAATTTGATCTCTCTTCAGGGCTTTAATGTTCAGTGGAATAAACAAGGCACTTTTAATTCCTCCTAATTCTCTGGGGGCAACACAGCTCTCAAGTCTCACCGTGATATGGTTCCATTGGGTTAAGGTATTTCATTTCCCTTAGACCTGAGTCTCCTGTAAGCCCTCACAAAAATGCTTTCAGCTGACTCTAGATCCCCTTTTGTTTTAGAAGAACCTCATTGAATTTTGGGTGGTGGGTGTTATTCCTGGCCGTGCCCTCTCTTGCTTTCACCAGCTCGGAAGTGCCCATGACCCCCTGATCTCCCTCGGTGCATCCCGAGGTAAGAGAAAGGGTAAATACGGACATGGCTGATGGTCCTGTCGTGCACTTGGAGAGGGTCTCATCCAGCCTCGTCGGGATAAACCCATTTCTGCTTTAAGAGGTTTGGCTATTTCATACACTCTGGAAGTTCAAGGAAGCAAACTGACTTTGCTCCAAAAACTAGAAATGCACAATTGTAACTGGCACTTGTCACCTCTATAAAACAAGACCTGCATGAAAAAGTAAAGTGTTTAAAACTGGCGTTTCTGAGCCTCTAGCTGAAAGCAACCTTTCTGCATAAGCATGACAAAAAAAAAGATAGTTTTCATAATAAGGGCAAAGTGAGGGACTGTCAGGCAGTTTGCATAACACCGCTACTGATCAAACATCCAGAAGAGTTTTAGCTGGCTGAAATGTTAATATATGTGATGTCCCATGCGCTGAACTATGAAGCCAAAATGGTTCCAGGAATATTATATTGGTATTGTAGCAGCTTGAAAACTTGTCTGCAGTAAATACGTTTTTGTTCTGTGTTGGTGCTCTTAGCATTTAGCAAGCTGTCTGGCTCCAGGAAAACAGAAAAATATCTCTACTGGAGAGCAGTATGGAACTAAAAGTGTTGTCAAGAAATGGTTAAAAGATGAACCCATAGATTCCTGAATTTGTCAGGGCTGCTCTGCACACAGCTGACATTTGATCACCTGGATACATGAGGTTTTCTGGATACGTCAGTGAAGGGGCTGGGTCCTGGATCCAGGGTTTGCTGGGTGCATTAATAAAGATTTTGTATACTGCAATAATGTTAAAACCAAACTTCAGAGCTAGCTCTTGTAGGTGTGATAATCATAGGGATAAAAATAACAGTGTTGCAAACTCCTGATTTACTCTTTCACAAATTAGTAGTGTGTTTGCCTCGCTTTGTCCTTCATAAGTGTTATGTATGTTTTTCTGCCTTACTTTTTTGTCTCTATTCAGCAGCATCCATGCTTTAATTCAAGTGTGAACTTTCATTACTATCTGTGCTGCAAAGAGTGTGTTTCTAATTTATGCTTCATCCAATGTAAAAATCACAGCGCTGTCCCCACTGAGAACCCATTTCTGTCCTCTTATTCAAACTGCTGGATGTTCTGTATTTAAGATTGCTCATACTCTTCCAGCTTTTCGAGGCATTTTGATAAAGTTGACCAGAAGTCATTTTACTTTTATACACATTATACTGATGCATAATTATCTTTTATCGATCAATCCTCAGTGTATGACTATAATCATATTGAGTGCAATAAGCAGTATTACTAGGGATTTTGCTTCTTCATCCTGCTTTGTTTGAAGTCTCAACTGTAGGGCCAATTTTCACATTCCTCAAAGAAAGAATTGCTAAAATAAATTCAATCGCAGAAGCTTTTAAAATTTGAAATCCCAGGAAGCTAATTAGCATTTCCTTTTAAGACTGCTTCCTGCTTTTTTATGTACATATAGATTTGGACCTCAGATAGGCTTGGCACCTTTCCAACAACACGATCAGGTGATTTCTTTTTTTTATTATTATTATCTTCTTTTTTTTTGGCCTACAGAACATCCGGCTTTTGCAGAGCATCGTGGCAACCAAAAAACAAACAGACAAACCAAAATGCCAAAAGTCTGCTATTGTTGCCTTTCCCCCCCTAGTACACAGTGATCATTTATTAACATGGTACTTTAAAATTTGTGGTTGTGGTACTTTGTAACTAGTTGCTTCACACTCAGGTGATATGGTCATACCAAAAATACAGTGACATTGTGCAATGTTTCTGTGTTATGCAGCGTTTGGAAATCAAATGCCTGTATACTTTTATAATCTGTGCCTACTATAGTGCACCAAGCTTCTCACTTGTTCTTGGGCTGTGTGGTATACATTTCAGTTGTGTAAGATGCTTACAGGATAAAATGCTGCATGCAGCAGCTATATGACTACATCTAAATACTAGCAAGATGACCTCTTAATAAATATCATCGCACATCACATATGCACTTTATAATCATGAAGAAGTGCCAAATAAAAAATATATTTGGGTCATATAAATGAGAGATCCATACGTTTCCTTTCCAAATCTGTATATTCAGGACCCATGTGGAACATTAATGCCGCGCTCTGCTTTTTTGTCACACACTCACAGTGTAAAATCACTTTGCACAGAGTTTTTGGCTTCCTTTAAGGTATGATCCACATTGCGCTCTGCATCGAGCTTTTGCACCCATGTGCACATTTTTATTTTTAAAGGAAATGTAGAGGCCTGTGAGCTGATGGAGAGCAGGGGGGATAAGGGAATAAGGATGCAGGTTTTAATAAAGAGATTATTCTCACAAGAGAGGTGGGTAGAGAACTGTGACTTTAATAAAAGAGGAAAAAAAGAGAAAAGGCTGCCAGCATCAAGAAAATAATAATAATAAAAAAATTAAAGTTGAACCTGTATACTTAAGATGCTTCCAGAAAGAAGTGTTTACAACTTTCTAATAAAATCTGGCTATTGGTATTCTTTAAAGGTCCTTGGAGTGAAGAAAGGAGGACTCCATTTAGTGGGATCCTCTGGAGTTGCTATGTGGGACAGGAAGGTAAAACAGTGAGTTCCTGCATTGTATCATAGTCCAGAATTTAAACAGACAAACTTTTCAATATCAGCATCCAGGAAAAGGATCTATGCTACATGGGATTCACAGTTATTTTTCAATAGTACCTATGACAGAATGCTGATAAATATCTGTATTATTAATGAGTCATGGTTCATGCTAGCGAGATCTTCGGTGATGTTTTCACTTCAAAGGTATTCAAGTACCAGTGGGAACAAATCTGATAATTGTCAGGTTTAGGTACACTTTCCATTTGCTTCGCTGTTCTAAATCATTAGTCAAATAGTATTTATAAACCCACACTCAGCAATTATGGTACTTTTCTTGAGATGAAACTTTCATCTGATACTCCCCTAGTCAGAGCGTTCTCCTGGCTCTGTGTTTTATCATTTCTTATTCTTGCTGAAGGCAAGTCAAAAGAACCGTCTTGTGCGATATAAAACTGAGTTTACTGGTATCTCCACATGTGAGCGGTAACCAGCTCAGAGACAATTCCTGTGGTGGGTTCGTATGCATGATGCTGTATAATTAAGTTGTGCTGTGGCTTCATTAGTGAGGAGGAATTGTTTTAAGGACTTAAGAGTTTTTAATCTCAATCCTTTTTTCTCCTCAATAGCAAGTCTCAGTTAGGGTAGCTGGTATCGGTATCAGTACCCAGCTTGGAGTTCCTGCTGTAGGTGACTGATACTGATACTTCTTTTTCTACCGTCACCCAAAGGAAAAGAAAGTAGCTCTAACGAAGAAAAGACATTGTGAGAGAAATTTGAATGGATCGTGCTTAATTTCATGCCAGAAAACCCAGTCATTTCACTGCAGTTGCAACTGCGAGGTGTGCCGTGAGCAGGTGGAGCAGTAATGCTGTAATGCAATTGTCCAGAACCCATGGGACAGTTCCCAGGAGCTGGTTTGTTCCCCACGTGGTGCAGCAGGCTCCTTAAATTTGCCTCTCTTCTGCCATCCCAGGGTGGATGTTTGATTCTGCTCTACCAGAACTGGACAAACAGAACATCTCTATGCTCTGGTGATGGGCTTCACCATATAGACCAAACTCATACCTGACTCAGAACACTATAGGAGATTGAAGAAATGCACATTTTAATATCTTTTTAACCTTCTTGTTGCGTAGGCCCTTTTCTTTTCCTTTTTATTTTCTGTTAGTGAATTTTCACAGTATTTCTCACTTCAGTTTAAAGAGCTAAGAGCCATAAAAGGTTGTTAGCCCCACGCTGAGGTTTTTGTTGCTGCTAACTGGTTTGCAACTGGTCACTTTGTCTCTGTTTCTCCTGTTTTAAGGTTGTTAAGAGGATTTTTTTTTTTTTCTGTGAGTGTGGAATTTATCTGCATATTTTCATTCCATGACTGTGGTTTCAGGTATGGCGTCATACAGGGACTGTCTTCTAACATTGCTCATTTGGCAAGAGAAAAAAAGGTTGTCAATGATTATTTCCACATGCAGTATCTGCCTTTGGTGCTCCTGGTGATGCAGGGCTGATCTGGACTGAACCCATCCACAACTGCTGTTTGCTGCCTGTATGAGATTTTTAGGTGACACGATAATAATATTTGATATGCATGAAGTGTTAGATTTCTGCTTAATTCTGGTAGGCTCACAGCAGCAGAGTCCCTTTTTACCCTTCAGTTGCCTCAACGAGAGAAGTCACTGCGGTCATATGCAAATCTCGCCATAATTACCTGTGACTTTCTCACTTCCACACTGACTGGCTGCACCAGAGCTTCCACTCCAGGGCTGCTAGGAAACTTCACCCTGAGCTTATCCTCTGCCCAGAAGTGTTTCCTTTGATGGTGTGTGCGTTCTCCAAAATCGACACTGGTGCTGAGTTGGTTCCAAAGCAGCTCAAAGCCCTAGTAAGGTCTGACAGCACAAAATCTTCTTTACTTTCCAAACTACAGACCAGACTAGCTTGTTTTCTGGAGGATTTTGATAACGCAAGTCTAGAGAAACTCAGGTTCTTGATCTCCAGGGTGATAGTGTATCTCTACCCAAAGCAGAGGACTTAACTTGTGATGGGGTAACCTTTATGCCTTGATGGAGGGGTGAGTGTGTGAGGTTTGTGTCAGACTGGGAATGAGTCTGCAAGGAGACATTCCTGACAAGTAATAAAGTCACTAAAATGTACACTGACCAAAACTGGACACCATAAGTCAAAAGTTATGCTGTTTTAATGAGATCTTTGTAATTAGGTCGTTCATTTGCTGGGTGAAATGATCATTACTAGAGGAAGGTTTCACTAATTCACCTTTTTGTATAAAGAATATAATGAATCACTAACATTCTTATAGATATTTCCACTATTATTTCTGCTTCCTGCCTTGCAAACATCTTGTTTCAAATTGGGTTTATCTGCTGTCTAAAACTAAATACAATGAATAGATGTATAATAAAATCTTTTAATTGTCTTAGCATATGTTGCTTTTATTAGGTGAGAATAATTGCATTCATGGGATCACCTACAAAGTCCTTTAGAATATAAAATTGAAATGGCTTCACACTGAGTGCACAAGTCCTTCTGAGCCGTGCCATTTTCCCCTTCACTGCCTCTTGTCCCCCTTTCGCTGTAAAGTTCACATTGAAGTGTGACAAGAGACACTTGACAACTGACACATGCTGGATCTTATCAGCAGTGAGTGCAGTCATGGGCCCTGACTGAAGAGCGATTGTCATTTCTACACCATTTATTCCTCTCCTAGCCTCATTGCTTGCTTCCTTTCTGGGGAAATTTTCCCTGTTAAAGTACTGTACTTGTCGTTCTTTTTTGGTGCGTGTCTCTGGGATTTTTTTTATTTTTTTTTCCCCTTACGAAGGATTTTGTTATGCATTCATCCCATAGGCAAGCCTGTAACAGACTTCCTCTAACCTCTTAGTGTCAGGACTGCTCTAAGCTGATTCAGGCTAATAAAAGCAACCCAACAAAGCTTTGATGGTGTCATTACATCTTCCTTAAATCCCCTTCCTTGCTAACATCCAATAATTCTATTACCTCTAATCAATTCACAAGCTATTTTATTTGAAAGGAAGAGAAATCAACTTCGAACCATGCGGGTGCAGTTTGCCCAGCCTTCACAGAAGGTGATGATGTTTCTGCCATGGATTCAATTGACTCTTTAAGTGAGTTCTGGGCTATTGAGCAGTCTGAACTTTTATTTATGCTCCACCAGCCCAAGCCAACAACAGCAGAAAATGGCCCGTTGTTGTCTCCTGGAAGTTCTTTCACTTCTACGTGACACCGTGTGTCATTTCTGTAGTGTAGATAGCATAAGCGGTCAATAATTTTAAAGTACTGAGGATAAAGCATCAACTTACTGCAGGAATTCTTAAATGCAGGAGTTTTCCCAGTCTATTTTAAACTTATTGCTATAATGCTCTGTATTGTTCCTTTTTGGAGCAAGGATTTTGCCACTGTTGTTTTAACTTACTAGAGCTTTCGCGCGTGCTCAATCCCACCAGGGTGATTTTTGGATATTGTCATTAATACTGCAGAGATGTCTGAGCAAGCTCTAAGGCTATATTCATGCATCGGTGTCTGATGGAGGTTGTGTCTGCCAAAAACCTTATTGCCTCTGGCTCACATCAAGCTGCACGTCACGATCACTCTGACAGAACTGCTGCCACTGTTGGCCTAACATAGTTCTTGCAAAATAAGCCTGGTATCTTCAGCAGCTTAAATAATAGGTCTCTGCTAGGGCATTCTTTTAACTGAAACAAGTCTGGAGTGATTAGGCGAGCATCTGGGCTGCAGATAGTGTAGGGTGGTAACCGCTGGCAGAGAGGTAATGATGAGCAGCAGGACATGGGGTGGAGGCGCTACCATCTCTGCCTGACATAGAAGCAGCCAATAAAAGACTTCTAAACACACTCTACGTGATCAAACTTCACTCCCCAAGGCAATTTCAGCTAGACTACCTATCCACAAAAATTTACCCTTCTTATCGTGCTAAAATATCCCTTGTTACACAAGAGTGTGAAACGTAAATGTACATTAGACATCAAGATGCCCCAGGAGCTTGACACTGAACAAAGGGTGACATCCTGGCCCTGAACCCAAAGAACGAGGCTGTAGTTAGGAGAATAACTTGTCCATAACTTGCTGCTGAGAAGAGTCTTCATGTTCAGAACTAGCTCGATTTTATCTGGGTCAAGGGTCTGTTGCTATTGTCACTTTTCTTAATGAGAAACGTACATAACCTCATCATACATTTGTTTCCTCTTTTATCTCTTGTGATACATGCAATGCAGAGGGGTGGGCATCCTGTTTTCTCCCACGCTGTCGTAGTTGTTGGTTTCATAATAAGTTGAATTTAAGCTCTGAACTGGGGTGGAATTCATTGCAGGCCTCATGTTGGTGAGCACTTACTCATGCAGAGCCACTGGGATGACTCAGCTGAGCATGGGCGGCAAACCAACACAAGTTAGGATTGCCTGCACTCTGTCACCATCTATTTTGCTCATTAAACCATGTCCTGGACTGTTTGGAAATACGAGGGCTTTGTTTTCTACCCTGCGTGTTCATATTGTGAGGATAATGCATGTCTTTCTGTAAATATCTGTCAATCAGGCAGAAATTACAGCAGCTTTTCAAAGCATAGTTTGGCGGTGTTGCTTGTAATTTCAGTTGTCACGCGCGATATGCCTTGTACGACAGGATTTCATCGCTCTCAATTGCTGAGGTTTCTAAGTACACATGACATTTAAAATGACTCTGGCGTCGCTGCACATAAGCCTGCGGCTACACCCGTGTCTGTTCCCACGCGTGCCACCTCCTGACCTGCACGGCACAAGGATCCCAGCCGGGCCCGAGCTCGCGTGGCCGATGCCCATGAGGGCTGCGAGCAAGCGTTTGTCCTACTCGGGAGCTTTGTTTCTACACGCAGCTTTCTCGTAGAAAGGACGAGCGGAACGAGGGAAGGCTTGGGCCGCGGTGAAACGGGGTGGTCACCCTTGCAATGGTGGCAGGGTGCTGGGGACAGCTCGTGAGCCCATGGTGGCGGGGGCACCAGCAGATGTTCCTTCCCCGGTGCCGAGTGAGAGAGGCCAGGGATGGCAAATGTAATAACTGATTCTGATTGAAGCGACGTTAAAATATAGAACTTGGATAGCAGTGATTTACGACAGCGTAACTGAACTGTAGGTTTTGATAATGTGTTTCAGCTCCAACAATGAGGGAAAAATGCACCAGCTTCTGTTATCCTAAAAAAAGAGAGGGAGCTTTCCATGGAGGTGCTTGTTCCAAACTACGAAGTTTACCTGAATTTCTTTTTCTGATTATCTCGAGGAAAAAATAAAGGTTTAAATGTGCTTTTAGTGCACGCAAATGAGCACCCCGTTAAGTGGTTTGGTTTGGTTTGGTTTTAGTTTTTACTCCACTAGTACAGCAGCAAGAAAAAAAGTACCCGGAAAAGGTATTTGAAGTCAATCAGCGTGGAAATTTGTGGTCTTTTGAATTAAACTCTTGGTAGCAGAATCCATGGACTTCCAGTTAAATATTAATTTGTATTATGATTTATCACCTGAGTCATGACAGAATTCTGCCCTACAATTACAACATTCAAGGAGAGAAGATGTAGACAGGCAGTTTACAGGTTAACATTTTCCTTAATTCTGTGTACTACTTGTTTATTTAGAGATAATTTGCTTAATCAGGCAAAGATCATGCCAGAACTGTTTTTGTTCATAGTGTGTTTATAGATCCATCATAGTTTGATTACTGTAAGCCTATCCTGTTATCAAATATATTTCTCATCAAATATGAATTAGGCAAGAGCTTCACACATGTGGACGATGCTGTGGAACTTCATCACTATCATGATGTTCATCACCATAGTTATACATTGTTTTGTCTTCTCTGTAATATGCTTTTAAGGATTACTCTAGCCAAATGTCATTTATTTGCATTTTAACATAGATTTTTCCATTTATTGAATCAAAGTATCGGAGCTTATTTTCTTTACAGTAAGGTTTTTAATAGCTTTTCCAGTACCAGGACATTTAATAAATCCCAGCTTCTGAATTTTGTATTCAAATCCTGAATCCAGTTCTGGAGTTAAGCTTGGTGGATTCATAAAATCAGAAAGAGGAAAGTTAGAAAGACTGTAGAGAAAATGGAAACAGACGGGAAAGTGGAGAGGGACACTAAACAAAGGGGATCTGTTCATTAGTTAAGTGACCCGTGGTATCAGAACCCAGAGCTGCCCATGCACTGCATTCAACAAGGGATTTTCTCACCTTTGCCTCTCTGAGGTCAACACCAGGTATAGGTTACAGAGAAAAACGTTTTGATTAAAAGGTTCAAAAATCTTACAGGATGAGGAGGATTTAAACAACCATGGTAATTATTAAATAAATTTGATTTCCAGTTTGTCCATGTTGCGGTATCAGGGAATCCCAAGCAGGAAGGTGGTTGTTTTGGAATGGGTGATCCGGAAGGAGTTATGCGCAAAGGAATGAGTTGGAAAAGAAAAAGAGTGCAGATCAGGAGGAGAGACTTGCGAAAAATTGTTCTGTATTAGGGTATAAGTGGGTTGATGATGTATTTTGTCCTTGGCACAACAAAACTGCTTAAAGGGAGGAGTTATTAGCTCTTCGTGATCATTGTACCAAATGGGGAACTTGGAATGTGGACAGCTGGGAAAACAGAGGTTTTGAGGAAGAAGCTGACTTACTCTTTTATTAGCACTACCTGCATCCCATGTAATTGCAGTCTCCGTTCTGGAATAGCAAGTGATGGCTTTACAGGAGCAGGGAATGTAAAATAGTCAGTTAGCCTTCCGCGTGGTGAGGTGCGGATGCGCGCAGCCCGAGCAGCAGTGGTGGTTCTGCTTGCTGTGGGGCGGTCTCGGAGGGTGTTGTGGTCTGACACTGTCACAGTGCTCAGTGTTAGAACCGTTCGGGGTCTGGTCATTCGCCAGTAAAGCCAGAAGAAAAATTGTCACTGTTTTGGGGAAGGTTGAGGAGATGGCTTTGACATTCAGTAAAGCAGGATAAGACCCTGCGCCTGTCGTCAGCCTCCTGTTTTGCACTGTTATTTCTTTGCAAAATGGTAGGAAACATTCATCTGAGACACATGTCTAAGCATTAATCAGGCCGAAGCCATCAATTCAACAGCAATACTCTATTTTATCCAGATTGTACACTGTAACAAGAAGCCACGTTATTTCTGTATTAATTATTCTCCCTTTTCCTGTGTGTTTTTGTTTTTTCCACCTTCTGATTGGTATTTTTGGAAGGTATCTATGCACAAATAACCCTTTTCTCTAGTGCCTTTCCTGCCCAAATATTGCAATTGAGGCCAAGTGACACGACAGGCGTTTGCTGTAGAAGTTACTGAGATATAAACAGAGAGACGCAGCCTTTGTTATCTAGACGTGAAGGAGGAAATGGAGAGCGGGGAGGGGTGTAGATTTTTATTAACTTGCAGCTGGAATGGATTTGAGCTGCAACAGCAGCAGAAAGGTATATATTTACCTTTAAGTGTGTCGCTTAGTTTTGTGTGTTCATATGAGTTCCCTTTTACGGTGTGCAATTTCTTTCGGAGCTTTCCAGAATTCCCTTTTCAAAGGACTCTTGCAAAGCAGCAGAGCTTTGCCATCTTAGCAGAGAAAATTACAAATTACTAATTTAAGTGCTTCTTGGAATCATTTTCTTTTTGTTTTGTATAATTTCCACACTTATAAAATCAAACTTTCAGTTAAATGTTTACACAGTAATTCAGTCGGCTTAAGCCATCTGCTAGTGTGGCATCTGCAGAGTTGTTTTGATGCATACTCGGTATTGTTTCCTTCACATATCTTGTAGCCTTGTATTTTGGTTGCAAAAGGATCAATTTTTTTTCAACACAAAAGAAGTGCTGTTTATATCCCTGGATCTAATTGCCAGCTTTATTTCCAAACTCTACTTCAACTTTTCATGCCTCTAAAAACCTTATTCTGATTGACGTTTACTTTTCAAGACCTGTATCAAGTCTTATCTTGCTCTTTTATTGTACTCACCTTTATATCAGTATTCAGAAAAATCCTTATCATTTGTGAGGAGTATAGGTGGGCTTGAAGCATTAGTATTCATACTTGCATGTTAACAACTGTTATAACACGTACCAGAGGGAAAATATTATTTCTTGTAAATGCTCAATAATTATAGTCTTTATTGCATCAAAACCTGTGTTTTGACAGATAGTGGAAAGCTTTCGAAGCTTGTGTGGGATGGATGACAGATAGCTGCAGGTGGAAAATATTTTTTTAGGTATTGGGTTTTCTATCACTGATACTGTAAATATTCTTCCAAAATAACATTAACCTTCCAAACAGGGTTGGTAGTGTTCGATGATAATATGTGTATTAGCAAAAGATACCTGGGAAATAATTCTTAATGATTCCATCTAATTAATCTATGGTTGGGACATTAATGTCTCTTTTCATTAAGCTGAGAAGTATGAAAGACTAGAAGATTACTGCTGTGCTGGATTTAGTGCTTTAGGTATAATTTGAATGGATGTGCTAAGTTCTTGGTCGTAACTTGCACTAATACCTAGTCTAAGAAAAAATGAAAGGAAATCTGATCTGCTATTGCAGTTTACAAGAACACCTGGATGCTTTTAAGCCATTTATAGCATAAGCCTACGTGAGCGGATTGTTTTATACATCTTATGACACATTCTTCAATTATTTTTAGCACATGTGATATCTTGGTTTGTGTAAACGTCAACACAGAGAATGAAGCTGGATGGTAACTTTTTTTTTTTTTTAACTACGCTCTCTTATTGGATAAACATTTGCATTTACAATTAAGTTGTATCAACCAGTAGTGCACTGCCCTGCAAAGAAGGTCATGAGAAGTCTGAGAAAGTTCATCTGAATTTGCAATTCTTTTGTTTGGAGTGTAGATGTTCTGATCAAGTTTGTGCTAGAGTCAACTGGACCTAACAACATGATTTGTGCTGAAAGCCTCACTCATGTTTTAAGAGTTTAACGAGCACAATAGCCATGCTGCCACCTCGTTTGGACACATCCTGGGTTTTGTGTGAAATGCCTGAGCCTCCGCAGTTTCAAGTGTCTCCTGAGTATTAAAATACCTTGATAATCTAATAGGATTTTAGGTTTTCAATGAGTTTGAGAGTAATCCAGTTGTGTTCATTCCATCTTGAACGCTACATTTGTAATGCTGGGTCTATTGAAGTCAATGGCAAAGCTCCCACTGACTTTAATGGGATCAGGATTGCAAACCTAGAGAGAAAAGGCAGCGGGATGTAAGATTTCTGTCAACTGCCTTTAATATTGCCTCTAAATTGAGAAGGCCACTTCTCTTACTTCGAGGCTGTGGGGATGCTAAAGTGTACTCGACAGATGTCTTGCCAAGGGTTCGAGCTGCTTGCTGAGAAGTAGCTCTCAGCAGCCCTCTCGCAGACCGACAGCGAATGCAAGTTGGGCTTGAGCATCACTCCATTCGGAATGATTAAACAAGGCAGAGACAAACTATGTGACATCAAGCACTGCCACCTTTTATTAGCCCCTTACATCATGCAGAAGGCCAGAAGGCACCAGCCAGATATGTGGGCAGATATAAGATGGTCAGATTCCAGCTGTGCTTAACTGATAATACTCCTGAAAAAAAAAATTAACTGTGCCTGGATCCTGCAAGGGTTCAAATCTGACCCTTCATCCTTTTTTTCATTACTAGATGGATTATGCCAAACTGTAGACTATAGTACCATTTCAGATGACCAGTAACTTTCTGAAGAATTATTCTTTTCCAATAAAAAGTCCAAAGAGCTGAGACGAATGGACTAATTTTGTTCCTGAACCATTTGTTTCGTAGATGGGACTCCCTATGGAATGTCATTCCTTGAGAAGTCAGCAGGGGTCACTTAAGTTCATTATTTTGCAGCAAATTCACTTTTGGACTTGTCAGAAAGTAAGAGCTAAAAATCCTTTAGGTATGTATCATTTACGCCACTGAGTGATTTTTTTCCTTCTATAATCTAACTAGGCCAAAGAAAGTGATGAAAAGTATGTAAGGAGAGTTAGATAGTGCAGCTCCAATCCAGCATTTGGACAGAACATAAATATATTTCAGATGTTGCCAACTGGAAAAGATTATACCACTTAAGAGCACATTGCACTTTAATAGAAATTTATTGTCAAAAGACTATTCTCCTAGAAGGATATGGCATCGTGGCAAAACAGGGGATAGACATCTTGTTACGGACCATCATTTTTACTTGTGTGAAGCAAATGGAAAAATACTGAGATAGAGTCAACTGACTGGTATCGGCTGAAAAGGATCTTCTGTGCATTTGCTTGGAAGCCAGACACATTTCCATTCCTCCTACTGCAGAGAGCAGGAGAGATTTGTATCCTGTCGAAATAATGTGTTTCTGTCTCGGAGTGACAACCCACGTGCAGGTTCACCATGCGAAGGTGTGTGCAGCTCCGGCTCTGCAGCCCAGATGCTCCCCAGGCCCAGCTTAGACCTGTCCCCCCAAAACCACCCCAGCCAGTGCAGGAGGTGCTGAGCTCAGCTCTCGGCCTCTGGATGGAGCATCTTAGGTGCTCTTGGGTCCCTTTGCTGCGTTTTTGGAAAGGGGTACAGATCCAAATATTGCAAAAGTTACATTTCCAAAATTGGTTGGTTCTAAAAAGTCTAATTAAGGTGATAAGCCTATGAAACTCTCGTTGTTCTCTAGCTGAAATCATGGAGTTTTCTTTATGTTTGGTTTGTATTTCAAATTTTTTAATGTAAGACAAAAAATTATTGACGTTCTAGTGGGTTTCTTTCTTACCCCACTTTTCAAGAGGGGTTCATTAGAAACCATCTTGAACCGTAGCCAGAGGAGTAGCCCTAAGAAAAACGGTCTTTCATCTTTCTGGTGGGCATGATGTTAGCTTGTTTATAAGAAGAAAATCATACTATTGTCAAGAAAAAATGTGGACATCCAAAAGCTGGGATCAGAAGAGCCTCAAAGTGGCTTTGAAGAATTGAGTGCCATGTGTGGGCATGGAAAGGGAGCTCCTTTAATCCTGAGTTGGTACCAGCTGGAACTGACCGTGTTTTACAAATACCGTGCAAAAAGAACGGAATTGCATGGGTTTCCACCTGCATGACCCAGAAGACCTCTGGATCATTTGGCAGGTCTCTGGATCCATCTCTTACGTTCCCAGAGTAGTTGCCTTCCCTAATTGTTTTTTTGGCGTTTGGTGCTGGGTCTTTGTTGTTGTTTGGGTGATTTTTTGTTGGCGTTGTTGCCGTTGTGTTGTGGGACTGTTTTGTTTTGTGTGTGTGTGTGTGTGTTTGTTTGTTTGTTTCTATCTATCTACCTGCCTAAGTTGCTCAGGACACAGCGTTTTCCTGCAGTGGACTTGCTGTGTGTCGGCAGTGCCGATTCATGCTTTTTGGTCAGTGCCAGGACACCGCGCCAAGCAGCAGGGCTCTCTGGGCTCCCATTTCTCAGCCTCCTCTTCCCCTGCATTACAATTTTTGTGGCCGGATTGAGTGAGAGCTTCAAGAGAAGGACGCTAATGGTTCTTGCAGATTAGACTGCCTTTTGCCAGAAGAATTGGAGGTGCATATCTTGGTATGACAGTGTTGGCATCGTTAGTACTGCAGCACAGAATGCAATCCAAGGAGCCTCGCTGAGGCTGGGAAGAGGTGCTGCAGACAAATGAAGAGTGCAGCATAAACCCGCTAATCCTTCCAGAGATAAAGTGTTGAGGGTGTTGCATAGAGCTAATTAGGGACACATAAATTATTAGCGTAACAGATGTAAGAAAGAGCATTGCACAGAGAAGAAAACAAGGCTTAGCTGAATATAGGTCTGACCCAACGTGCAAACATACACCTAAGTTGATAGAAATAGGAGCAAGGAATAATAGTCTTCAGCAAAATTTAGGACGCCCCAGTAATGTCATTCCTCACCTTACCTCTACAATGGAACTTACACCTGACTTTCTTTGCTCCCTTTATTGTGCTATTGATTAACCTGGGTAGGAATGTTCTCTTTCTACACTCCTTTTTTCATTGTTACTTGGTTTATTGTTGCAATTTGTTCATCGTGTGGTTGTCTTAAAAGAGCAAAGGAAATTTTACATGGCAACTGAAAGCACAGAAGTGCAAAGGTGCTTCATAGTCTGATGAGGTCAAGAAGTATCATTAGCTCAATGCACAAAACTCTTACTAAATGTGAATATGGTTTGTGTGAGAGGATCTCTGTGAGCAATATGAAACAAATGCATGAAAGGCAGCTGCAGGAACTGTATACTCAGTTGCTTTTATTAGTGTTCACTTGATATTTTAAGTGAGCAATTATATATATGTATATAAATATACACATACACACCCATATATTTGAATTTCAGTGTTTGGTAGCATTAGAGAAAGATAACCTGCCACTGGGCAATACCAGTTACCGCATCTGTAGAATTACTGTTGGACATGTACTGATTTCCTAATAACAGTCAAAGTGATCATTCAATCTACATTTAGCATGCCTGGATTTAAAATGCAAAACAGCAACATACTTCATGCAAATGTCAGCTTGGCCTATGTTCTCGAGTGCGTGTCCAGAGGAGGAAACAATAAGTTTATTCTTCTCCCCAATTAGACTTTTGTGAAAGGCTCAGTTATGTCTCCAACTATCACATTGAACACGCACCAAAGCGGCACATTAATGTGCCTTTTAATGCTTCTTAGGAGTAGATCAAAAGAAGTGTCAGGTGCACTTTGCATTCCTCCCGTGATGTGTCTGAGGCTGTTAGCGTGTCCCCTCGGCGAGGGCCGCTGTTCCCAGCCCGCCGTGCGCGGGCAGCGGGCGCTCCTGGGATGCTCGTGTGTTTACCACAGCACCGCTACACCCCACGTCTCGGCTCCAAGCTTTGCTGAAGCCAGGAGAGTCGTGCCGCTGCCGCCAAGAGCAGGTTTGGCCTTTGCTTTTCAGTGGGAGAAAAGAGTTGTTGAAATCACTCCTGGAGAAAATGACTTAAAACTCAACATGCTGGAAAATGGAACTTAATTAACGGAAGCAAACTTGCAAACCTCCACTGTAAACTGTTATTATTTTGTTTGCTTGCTTGAGGGAATATGTCAGAGCGGCGCTTACCTTTTCCTAGTACAAGCTTGGCTGTTCTACCCGTCGTCTATTTTTACGTGATTAGCAGGTGGGCTTGTGGCTCTGTCACTCTAAACGCAGGATGCTTAAAATGTGCGAGAGACAACTTTACAAAGACAGCACCGTCGTTTCGCTGGTCCTGGCTGCGTGGCGGTGTGGCGGCTGATGTGGCACATTGGTGGCGCCTGGCCCCTGTCGGAGTGCGGGGCTGGGATCGGCCAAAATACTGCAGAGCACATTTAGCGTGTGGGGCACGGCCAGGGTATCCTGGGCACCCACTGCTACACCAGACACTGTGAAAATAGAGTTGTCTCTGAGGTTTGCAGAGCTGAGTGGGTATAGCATTAAAACGGAAGATGGACAGCAAAGAAAAGGCACCTGCTGTCAGATATAGGATCAAAACTGCAAAGCAGGAGACAAGGCTAAGGAAAATACGTGAGAAAGAGAAGCAAAAGTTTTGGGGGAAGGAAGCAGCAAGGCAAGAGCAATATTGCAGTGTGCAGGGTGGCGCAGACGAGGACTAGAAGCTGGAATTAATTGCAGAAGCGGGGAAGCAGTGAGAAGGGTTCAAGTTTTGTAACAAAGTTCATTTCTATATGTTTTCCTTTTTCAAATGGATGCTTTGAATAAATAGTGCTTTCATTTCCCGTGAGGCAGAGGTGAATAATAAGTACCTCATCTGGGGAGGCTGATCTCCCCAACATCAGTCATCTGCTTGCAGCCTTACACTCCAGCAGTGCTTTGGCTGAGCAAATTAGCCTGAAGTGTTGTGCCCTTGGCTGGCAAATCCTTTCAACCCGGTTGAACGGACAAAATGAATACCCAGATTGTTCCTGTGTCTGTTATTCTCTCGTGTTTATCTGGCTGAGCTGTCAGTCAGGCCATTATAACCGTGGTGCGCACTCAAATGACTTGTCCACTCACAAAAGCAGAGTCTGTTGATGATAAGCTAAACAAAACTGGAGAGCGACTGTTGACAGAGTTGGGGGATCTTGCAAATGTCTCAGGTAAAAGCAGAAATGCAATCTGGGAAGGTACAGAAAGAAGCTTTTCTTACGCGTGTGTAGTTTGAAAGTGTTCACTGGGATTTGTCAACAGACGATAAATGGGTGTTTATAATGAATTGAGCTCCTCTCTACTTTAGACAAATTAAGCAGTGCACAGAAGATTTCTGAAACTTGCATGTAAGGGTATACTGCACTTACTAGAATTAATTAGCCTGAAAAGACATAATTTACTCACACTGGCTTTGCCAGGACAGAGCGAAGCTGCGATCTGCCCTGTGCTGTCCTGTCCCCGGTGACACCCCCAGGACCTGGGGAGAGCGGCCAAAACTCCCCGCGGGGCTCTGGACACAATTAACCCTGGGGTTTAATTACCCTGACTCGGGTTTGTGGGTCCTGTGGGTTTGAACGAGTTGGGTGCTTGCTCCTTCCCAGACGGGGAGGACATTTGCGTGAGGGGGGATCATTGATTTTGCTCGTAAAAGAAATTTGGCTTCTTAAATGTCCAGCAAAGCAGTGAACGGCACAGGTGAAGTGCTGTATGAAGGTTTATTTCCTGATTTTTAGTTTTTCTATTAGGACCCTGAGTTATAAGTAGGACTCTGAGCCACTCCTGAAACTAATTTGATTGCATGACGTTAGATAATGCAGTGCCTATCTGCTGAATGTGAATATAGCCGAAGACTTGTGGTCCTTTAGCCTCATGTTTGTGATCATGATTAACAAGCTTAATGTTTACAGATTATGAATGTGAATGCAGTCTCAGATGTTTGAACAGTGCTGAACCGTATAACAGAAAGTGTCTCCTCCAGCTCCTTCCCAGGCGGAGAAACTCATTCAGTGCTGGATTGTCAGAAGAGTTTTCTCCACCATCCCTGGACCGTAGATTCTGCAGCAGAAAGGGAAATGTAGAGACTAAGTAAGGCTGCAATGGTTTAAATCCTCGTAAGTGTCATGAAGAAGCTGAAGTGTAGAGGGTCCTGTGTGTTGCTGAGGGTTTGTTACGATGCACAGTTAGTGAGGGGGATGCTGCTGAGAGCGTGGCACAGTACGGCAACAGCTCTTTGATCAGCAGCTGTTGACTTCAAAATCGCAACCCCAGTAGCCTTGTTGGCTGTGATGATAACTGCAACGGATGGTACAGCTATTTTTCATCAAATGCTTGTTAGTCAATTTATTAGATTCCTAATATACTAATGCACTCATTTGGCAGGTATCTCGGCAAACGAGACTTGCAGTGGAGTGTACTCACTCAAAGTCACGGTAACTCGCAGGTTGCTGATTTCTCATCAGCACTCAGAAGATAATTTGCAAATGTGCCATTTATCATTATGCGCTTCGTGGAAGCAGATCTCGTGAATGGGATAAACAGATAAGAGTCTAATAATGAACGTTTCCTTCCTAAACATCATTACCATTATTATGTTTTATTTACGTTGTACATTCTGCACGTATATGTGCGTGTGAGTTCATATGTGCTACTGAAGTAGCTGGGGACACAGTTTTTTAAAGGATGGCTGGTGCACTTATTGATCCCTCTGCTGAGGGACACAGAGTTGGAGTAGATTAAATGCTGTCTACCAAAACCTTTAGTTGTAGTATAATAGGCATGTGTGGACTTTTTCACCATGAAAAGCCACCACTAACCTTCCAGCTTTCCTTTTCTCACTGGAAACATAAGCATCTGTGAAAAGCCGTTGGTAAAGCCAACAAAAGAATTATTCAGAGGCTGGATGGTAAGGATTACATGGCAGAGGTTGCTGAAGGAGCGTTTTTCTTCCACACCAAAGACAACATGCTGTATGGATGCTCTGACCTGTCCTGCTGTTTGCCACTGCATTTGACTTTGCATCGATGACTGCTTTTTATTCGCTTGTTCTCTTTTTACTGGGAAGAAGTCTAAAGTAACAGTAGCCGGGCGATCAGTCTGCAAATGTGATTCCTGTCTCCTCTTGTGACATTCAGAGTGGAAGCTCTGCATACAAATCGTTGCTACTTATTTTTGCTTCTGCAGATGTGATTTTGTGAAATGAAAGGTGTAACAAGAAGCCCGGCATAGGAAGGAGCCCTTTTGCCAAATGGCTCTGTGTGTTTCGCTCCGCGACTGCTTTCCAGCAGAGCTGGCAAACCATGCAAAGATATTGATAATTGATTCCGTTTTATATAAGTTAAAAACTAGCTTTTCCCTCCTAGTGTGAAGGTAATGGGTTTTGTCTGTAGAAAGATAATAATCCTATGAACCATTTCTATGCCCTCTATTAAAGAATAGTATAGCTTGCACTTGAACGTAATGCCCATGTCAGCTCAGCTTTTTAAACATTCATCTTAAAAGAGTCTTCAAGGACTGGAAAGAGATCTTCCCCAGCCACCGAGCTAAGTTTGAGAAACTTAAAATGTCACGAAGATCCTGTCAATTAATGTGTTTATTCTTATAAATCTACTCTGGAAAAAGCATCTTCAGACATGAAAGCTGTTTTCTTTCGATTAAAAAGTTATCATTGCATTTAGTTTCCATAGATAACGCAGAGCGGATTTCCCCCGCCCCCCCTTACCATATTGGGGGATAAATACATCTCTTTTTCCTTCTTACCGTTTTCCTCATAGGAATCTTCACTTATTACAAGAACAGAAAAAGAAGGAGGAAGAGAGCTAAATTGAAACCTGGCCTCCAAATTTGTATGCAGAAGGTGACTTGATTTATAAGCTTAGGTAATTTCATTTTTGTTCACACTCCTTCAATTGAAAGGCTCCCACAAACAGTGTTACTGCACCGAAGGGAAGAAATGGGCGAATTTATCAAGCTATTTATCAAATTATTTTCGCAGTCTGTCAAAGTCATAAGCATGCTAGAAGAGAAACACGAAGAGTGTGTTGAACCAGAGGAGCACGTCTGAGTGAGCAGCCGGTCGGCAGCATAGCCAGCGAGCAACTGTGTGGCCGAAGACGTGGGGACCGCGCTTGGCTTGATGGCATCTGCCCTCAAACCCAGTCCTGGCACTGGTGGTCTTAGATCTGCACTGGGTGGATTATGGGCTGAGAAAATGAAATCGGAAACGTCATTAAACAGACAAGAAAGGTCAGAGCAAAGGGGAGAGACTCCCACTCTCTCTGAGTCTCTGTCGGGGTTTACAAGCGGGGATGGTGTTGAATCTGAATGGGCCGCATCCTCGGTCAGAGAGTGACTCACATCCTGGGATGGGACTCCACGCTTTGGAGAGAAAGGCGTTGGAGTATGGGTGGTGGGTCTGAGGAGACCGTGTTGACAAAGCAGGGGAAAAAAGAAACAAAAAAGCAACTGAGATTGAAGGAACCAGTCTAGTAAGAAATCTTTAATTTCTAATGAGCTTAAAAGGGTTTGAGAGTTGAATAATTTTTTTTTTTTAACAAACCAGTCCAAGTACATGCCTTCAGATTATAAAAGTACCTGAAATTGCCTAGAATATCAGCATGCATAGGTTGTTAGTATTTACATATATTTACATAGGAAAACAAGAGAAAGATCTACAGTTATTTACAGTCTACATAGGCGAAGAGAAAGGCAGCATAATTGTATTTCCTAAAATACAGTAGTTGAATAGTCAGCACATGCATATTAAGATATATTTGCATGATAAAACGCAAATGTTTTAAGACATACCTTTTTAACTCCCTATGCTAAGGTATAGCATAATAAAGGTAAATTTTTTTGTGTTTTGTTTCTAGTCTATTTGCATCAAGTGCTTTAAAATGTTCACTAACACAGTGGCAGCATTATTCACCCTGGCAATTAAAGCAACAGTACACACGATAATTTCCTACTAACTAGCAACAAGCTGCTGGTGAATGAAATATCTATTGTTTCTCATTATCTGTGGACCAACATACAGGGATCTCTCCTTGTAAAGGCAGTGCCTAAGCTATCACTATTAATTATAGAAGTAATATAAATGAGACTCTACAGTATGTACTAAATGAAATATTAACAAGGCCAGTGTCTTTGAGCCTGAAAGATGCACTAACAGGGCACACTTTACAGCAGGCTATCTATGAAAATCAAACATACATAATACACGAGTGCCTGGCTTACAGCTCTAAGCCTAGACTTTAGAGCCCTGTTTGCTAGATCTGTATTATTGCAAAATACATTCCCTTAATTAGGTTCTGGAAGACAGAGTTAGTAGTTAATTTCTTACCATGATATGTCCCCATCATAACATCCGGTGGTTTTTCAATGCATTGTATTGCTGAAATGCGTGTATATGAGCATGCGTGTATCAACAGATGAAAAAGAGTCTTTATCTTTAAAACCTAAACCATCAGCTTGTTAAATATTTGTCCCAAAATGTCACTTGCTTAAAAAGCGTTGTGTTGGGAGGGGGGTTCACTCGTATATAAAACGAAAGTCAGTCTAGAAATTATTTGTGCAATGAAGGAGGAAGCCAAATGTCAGTATTGTGATGACATTCTTTGCAATACTGCATATGAAAAAGTCTAAATTTTTACTAGTAATAGTATTAAAAAGCTATATAAATATATACAGCATATACAGTACTGTATGTATACATACATTTTTATAAAGTATACCTATGATTAAAGTTAGGTGCAGCAAAAACATAAAACATTTCAAGTTAGCATAACTTAATAACAGAGTTGATTTCGATGAATTCTCATCTGTGTGTGCCCAAACACCAGCCAGCCCTACTCTGATGATTTAGTTGCAGCAGCATATCTAATCTGTCTTTTTGGCAGGATATGTTTATTGTCAACAACCTGTTTACCCAGTTCTTCAAATTACCCTTGCCCGGAAACATCCACCCTCAGCTGGCAGGGATATGTATTTCAGGAGGATTTCCAATATCTTCCATAGGATTTCCATTTTCGATAGTGGCCGACAAGCAATGGCAGGACTCATGTTTATGTAAATGCGCACTGTAAAACCCTCTGAAAGCAAGTGACAGAGGTTTTCAGGTCTGATCAGCTCCCGATAGCGCTACTGTGGTGCCCCAGGACTGTCTCTTATGTGCTCTTTGCTTCTCACTCCACTGGCCAGTGTTGGCACATAGGGCAGGGGGCACACAATGGGCAGCGACACAATGTGGTCAACCTGATCACAGCCTTACCCCCTTACACTCTGGAATTAAGATCAATAATTTTCCTCAGGGCTTTTTCACGAATTCAGAAATGAGCAGAGGCGTGCAGTGTCACACCACTGCTCCATACTAGCCTGGAGAGAAAGCCTAGAAGCCTAGAAGGAAAGAGAAGTGATAGTGGATCGTAACAATTTCCATGCGGTGTTCAAAACTGCAGCTTTGGTGGAGCGATGATGTCTTTAAAGGGTTAATGAGGTGTGAATGGAAGTTCAGCAGGCAGGAGAAGAGAAGAAAATACAGAAGGGATGTGGGTGGAAATGTGGTGTGGGTACAAAGGCGGGGGCGAGCGGCCTGGAGGCTGTGCTGCTGCTCCTGCCCTCGAGATGCTGGTTGGGCAAGGCAAAGCCATATGCTTCGTTAAAGTTTTTGAAGCTCGAGAAGGCGCTGTGTCAGGCTTGAAACAATTTCCAGAAGCCGATTGTGGACTTTAATAAGGTACCGGGAAAAGGAAGGAATACGGTGCTGTTCGTGGGAACCAGCTCCCTTCCAGGTGCTGCGGTAAGAGCAATTGGGTTGCACAGAGGTGTCTGGTGCTGTCTTAAACAATTGTATGGTTTCATCTGAGATAGCTGTGAGGGGCTGGCAAACAGAATACCAGACCCATGGGAAATATGTGCCCTTTGGAGGACAGCTGTAGGGCACATGGGATATCCTAAGGCGGCTCAGATGTTTTAAGACCCGTGTTAGGCAACTGAATCCCACTCCTGGTATGCAACAATGGCTCTTTCTAGCATATGCAAAGGGTGAGGTGAACCCGTGGATCACCCTTTCAGGACTGGCTCTCCCTAAAGCATCCATTTTTGAATAATTCAGTGGTGTTTTGGCTATTAAGAGTTTTCTCAAGTTCCCTGTGAGCTGGGCAAAAAGAAACAGGGAGAGAAAGGGAAGAGACTGGAATAGGGCCCAGTGTAGCAGACAGGTTCACAAGTTAGAGAATTAAGTTTATACAATGGAGAAAAATATGCGTGATTTTAAAAGGTAATTACATTTTTGTCAGCTGTTTTGCCAGGCTTGTTCTACATCTTCTGCATGTTTTAACAATTGTTTTTTAACATAACACTTTTTACTTACACTGTGCTTTTCAACTACAAGCATGAAAGCACTCCATGAATCTGAACTCGTCCTCACAACACCCCTGTGCGGTGGGTAGATAATAGTACTCTTCCCATTTTACAGCTAGGAAGAGTGAGGTACGTGGAGTCAAAGTAACTTGTCCAAGTTCACTGGGGAAGTAAAAGTTGAAAAGGAAAAAACCAACCTATTTCTCCTGACTTGACATCCTGTCTTGTAGGTTTTTTTTCTCCTGTGGAATGATTGCAGACAATCTGTTTGACACTGGATGTTGGAAGTTTTCAAGCGCTATCGTTGCCATAATTTAGAACATATGGGGTGTTGCATAACACAAACAACATGGTGCATTATCAAAATACATTTATTACAATGGACACATTTTCTTTTGCAAAGTTAAAACCCAGAATGTAAGTTAAATATAGCTGCATATACTGAATAGTTGAAATAATCACTGGGACTTAATGTCTCAATGTCTCAGCAGTTGAAAACAAATCCTCTTTCGTGAACTACTGCAGTTTCCTTACTCAAAGAACATAGCACACTTATCTTCTATAATGTATGTAAAGAATACTGTAAACGTGTAAAGGTCTTAATGACGCTAAGAAAAGTTACAGCTTGAAATCATCTATGCTTTGCAAGTAGAGAAGCTGATGGAGTTTTGAGTCTTTGTAGTTGGGAATTAATTGAAAAAGGAATACATCAGAGGAAAAAAAAGCAGACCTTATAGATTTCAGTTTATCCGTTGTATTATCTTCTAAGAGATGCTTTGCTGGTTTAAATGTGGTGATGGGGGAAGGGAAGGTGGTTGAGAATCTCTGGTTTAGATGTGGTTCGGTGAGACCTTTGAAAATACTGTAATTACAGAGTGAGTTCAGCTCACATTTTCCTGCTGATACTTGGGTGGAGATGGGACCCGAAGTCAACTGAGCCCAATTTGTTACTTAGATCATATTTGGCAGCTCCAAAGTTTTATTTTTTTTAGCTACAGATATTATTTCAGTTTATCATACTCACCCAAACTAGCAAAGGCAGCTTTCAATTTCATATTTCCTTGCTGAAAAAGCAATCAGGGAATTGTATTTTCTTACAGGAGACTAATACATACATATTCTGAGCGTTACTCATAAGATAACTGTGCATCTGGGATTGCTTGGAGTAAAAGGACTTCAGCAGGAGCTGAAAAGTTCTCCTTTCATCTCACATATGAGACTAAAACTTGTTCACTGCATTGTAAGAAAAGTGACAGAGTTACCCTGGTAGGAAATGGAATGAAGTGACACCTGACGTGGAGCAGTAGCTCCCTCAGCTACGACTGGCCTCAGCCATGGCTGATACCACCAAACAGCTCTTCAGACTGAGCCTAAAAGCACTTCAGATAGTAGGGAATCCTGAAGGTTGAATGAAAACATGAGGGTTTTAGACTTACGAGTGTTTTTCAGAAGAGGTCATCACGCTCTGCGTTGTTTGCAAAGACTTGGGCTTGATGGGAAAATCTAATGATTCAGCTCATCTGCTGAAACATTTTAACATTACGGAGAAAGGAGTAAGTGCATTTTCAGAAAACTTAGCATCACAACCTCAGTCTTGGAATGGATCGCTGTGGAAACAGGCTCCGTATCATTTTGTTTGTTATTCCCAGGAGATTTTATATTTCGCCTCAAATCAGAAAATGGCCATTGCTGAAGGTAGCTGGTAAAGAGCTTTTCTCTCTTTAGCGGAGTGGATTTGAACAGCATGTCAGGGTGCTTTACAGAGCACAAGGAAGGTATGGGAGAACCCCCTGGTTTCGTGATCTGCAATATGTTTGTACTACCTCATCCTCACACTGCTGAGTAATGACTTGTTCTGCTATGAAGAGTATGTTCACTGTGCTGTTGTGTGGATCCGATATCTTTGTGTTAGGGATGTGTTGGCTTTGTCCAATAATCCTGAGTTGAATAACAGGAACAGCTTGAAGACTTGTAAGGAAGTACTGGCTTTTTGTTTCACTTGAGCTGCTTGCTTTGAATCTGGTCCTTGTCACAAATACTCACCTCTCATGTCATTTTGAATTCACCTCTTCCCACTGTCCGTCTTTTAAAATGCACTGTGCTAAACTTAACCTCGGGCTACCAAGATAACTGACCTTTATTCTTAATTTTTCATAAGAAAATAAAAATCTCCTTTTCAAAGAAGCTGATCCCATCTCACCAGCAGGCAATGTCTAACACTATCTGTATGCCCTTAGCAGAGTTCCGAGTGGATCTTATTCATTTGTAGTTGGTAAGTATACAGATAAGTTATGGCATTGTTTCTATTATTTATATGCTTGATATGCAAACCTGCTTCAGAACAGGAATGTAATTTTATAAAATAAACATCCATTTGAAAATAAACGAATCTGAAAACTAAATATTAACTGTTTAATATGTTTTCTTATCAGGAACATAAATGGTATCCTAGAATACTAACGAATGCATTGCATATACTAATGAGGGTTTTACCTTATACTGTATATCAAGAACACCTTTTCTTTGACTATTAAGATATTTTATATTAATTTGTATTCAGTACTATCAGTTACAAATTGACAGCTAGCGGTTATGAAATAAATGCCTATGAACTACTAGCTACTTAGTATTTTCATCTCAACAAAGGACTTTGGAAGGATGTATAATTTGGATCTTTGAGCCTCAACTATAAATAAACAGCAACTGCTGTATAAATCCTACCCCGCTGCAGTTGAAGATTCTATTACAAAACTGACAAATGATTTGCGGAAGAGAATGATGAACCCTTATTACTAAGACACTCTTCAACTTAATCCAAAACAAGATTCCTGGGTAATTTTACGTACACTAGAAAGATTGATAGCGTGGTGCTTGCCTGGCAGCTTTCAAATGTTTGACTGGATCGGAAATGGCATTGAGGCATGATTAAAGATTCAGTTGGGCTTCTCACAAATTCTTTATCCTGTGTATTCATCATTGCAACCCGCTGCCTTTATTGCAGGTTAAGGCAGGCTGACCCCAGCTCTGGTGATTAGCACCCTGTACAACTGACGTACGTATAGAAAAACATGTTTAGGTTGCCCAGCGCTTTTAGCATTGTTTAGCAGTTGAAATTGTTGGGTGGGGGGGCGTTAATCACAATAGATCAGGGAGAGTCTGTGACAACTGACAAGCTCATTGTTTAAGACATTTTTTAACGAAGTTGTTAACATTAATTCTTTTATATAGTGCTCTAATCTTCTTCAAATTATGTTCTGACATGGCACAAACCGCTTGGCATTGAAAGTCATTCAACAGTGATTAAAGTGCTCTTTTTATCGGTTTAAGAATGTTTCATCTTGTATCAGCAGTATGGAATTGTTTACTAATTAGATTCCCTAACATCCTCTGCTGTTGTATGCTGATGATATGTGAACAGGAAAGCTGATGAGCAAAAAAATTAAAACTTGTTATTAAACTGTCATAAGGCCCAACATATAAAGATGTCATTCAAAAGGCTGTGTTCTTGAGGGATAAACAATATTTACTGAGAAATGGGGTGGGTTCTCAGCCCGGCTGGGCATGGCTGGCAGCGCTGGCAGTTCGCAGTTATCTGCAGCTCTGGCTGGTCCCGGAGGTTTGTGGTGTCTGAGTCGTAGCTGCAAATGAAGAATTTGTCCCTTGAGGACGTTCCTGCTCAGCCTGGCATATACGGGGTTCCTGGGTGGCACACTTTGGGCAGGGTTTGGGCTAGAGATGTCCTGCCAATGTGAAGTGCGACTTGAGTCCCATGATTCTGATACCCGTTCCCCTCTGTATCTGGGCAAGTCACTTAGGCAGGTCCTTGAACGTCTGAATGCAACGAGTGCACATTCACCAATGGAAATCAGATGCTTAGATGGCTATGGGAATCTGAGATTTACCTTCTGGTTTGTAGTTTTGCTGTCTGCAGGAAGCTCCTACATTTGATGAGTTAGTGTTTGTCCGTTATTCTGAAACACTAGTTCTACCCTCTGTCAACAAAGGGATAAATATGACTGCGTTTCTCTTAAGTCATAAGAAAGGTACTTTTCTTTCAATGATAGAACCATTGAACTTTCTTCTTCCGAAACAGCCAACACAATTGAAACATTTAGAAAGAAGTGAAGATATACACAGCCAAAAAGCAAATGGCACGTTGCTTACCTCCAGTTCTCTGTGAAACACTGGAGGCATCGCAAGATAAAGTGCTTTGGGCTTCCAGCCACATAATCTTTTATTTCTTAGAGTAAATATCCTATGCTCACACAGGGAAAACTATTCACTTCTTTTGGAGTTTAGGTTGTGTCAGTGTTTGAGGTATAAAGCACTGCTATTATATTGTGCGATGTTTTTCTGCCTGCTGAGAATTTTGTTTAAAAGTCATCAAATTTGACTCATTTGAAAAGATAAATTATTGTTTGGGTTGGATTTTAGACTGCTCTGATAAACTTCCATTTTATAAATTAGCTGAATTCTATTAGAGCTATCCTGAGTTTAGCTTGGCTGAACAGATGCTTTTCAGCAATAGCTTAAGGGCTTTCGCTCTGCATTGAGCAATTTAGTTTAATTTTAGCTTTCTAATAAAAGTCCAGTCGAATTGCTTGCAAAAAACTAATAATACTCTTCAGGGACTTTGAATCATTCTAAACAGCTGAATGTAGTGATCATACCTGTGCTGTGGAGCTTTATAGGATAGTTCAAAGAGCATAGGAATTTTATTGTTCTCTATTAATATTATTTTTAGTAGAACTCTCTTCCATTTCTGCTACCGCCTTTAAGATACTTTCTCTTTTGTAAAAAAGATATTGGTTTAATAAGAGGATTACTATGTCTTATACTAACTTTAAAAATATTTTGGTCCGTTGATAAATATATGCCTTTCAAAATACTTAATACAGACAATTTTGGTTTACCTTGTGATGAGAGATCATTTCTAAGCTGTGGAGTCATCATTATCAGTTTAATCCCATCTTCTGTGAAAAATGCATGTCTTGCAAACAAATATGCCTTTCCCTGCAGTCACAAAATTCAGACGCCTCAATTAAGGAGAATTGGGCGTTTTTAAACTGCTTGCTGCCCTTGAAGGATGCGAATGCGAAGTGGAGACCTCTTGCAGGTTGACCCCCTAACATCACCCTCGTTTCCTTGGCTGCGACAATGAAAGGCCAGAAAAGAAGAACTAGGTGAAAATCGCAAGATGTTGAAACCTATTCTGTTTCCCCATTATATTATCCTAATGTGGCAACATCTAATTTCTCTTAGTTTACTTTTTCAATCATACTTGGCAGCCTCTTTATTCTGATTCCTATCAGCTCATAATTAGTTACCACAGAAAGGGCTAAGATGTACATAAATAATCATAAGATGCCAGATAAACTGTATTGGTTTTAAATTAGTGTTGTATCTTGCTATGCACTCTCACCTATTATTTTTAATTATAGTTTACGAAGCAAACTAGCTTCTTTCCCTCTTTACAGCTCTTCTGGCACTGCACTTTCAATCTGTGCCAGAGAGTAGCCCAGCGACAGTGCAGGGGTGCTTGTTCCAACCCCGGGGCCTCGGTCTCCAGTTTTCTGTTACAGAAATTCAGAGAAACTAATTCTTCCTGTTTGAACATAAGTTCACTTAGCATGAAAAAGAAAAAAAAAAAGAAAAACACAAAAAACCAACCAAACAAGAAAAAACAAACAAAAAAACCCAACTCCTGATCCACAAAAGCCTCTAATTTACCTGCTCTATTGAAATTCTCCATGAGAAATGGTTCTTACAGAACAAAAAAAAAAAAAAACCTGCTGGAAAGCCTTGTGTCTCTGCAAAATCAGAACCTCTCTCTGCCTGCAGCAGATAAACATTCTTACAAGGCATCAGTGACAACTGTCACAGTGAAACTGTTGATCAAAGATATATGGGCACGTTTGGCACCCGTCCCGATTGCACTTTACATGAGAGGTCTTAATTGGAGTGCCCCGGGTTAATTTTGTACAAGAGGTTTAAAAACCCAAACAAACAAAATGCATATACGCATCAGCCTGCGTTGCTGCTCGGGGCGAGGGAGCGGGTGCCCAAGGGTTTACTGTGTTGCAAAGGGAAGCTGGGAAGTTTTGAGGTGCTGCTTTTAAACCTAGCTTAACTATTCTGGTTTCAAACACTGCCTAGGCAGACCTTGCTCCTTTGCATCAGGCCTGACTCTCTCCCTGCCGCCAGTACGAGGTTTTATTGAGAAAAGGCAAAAGACCCGAGACGGGGACTGAGGTTCAGGAGTATCTCTTTCTTTTCTTTTGTGCAAACAGGAAAGGAAAAGGAAACAAAATAAACCCCTCACTAGGGTGTTTTGTAAATAAGTGGCCAGCAAGCACGCAGGCAGCATCTTCAGCAGGGTTTCAGCCTTGTCACCAGGCGGGTTAATCTGCCAGCTGGGATGCTTTTTCACTGATGCTTCTGTAAGATGCGCAGCGTCACAGGACCACAGTCAAAATGATGATGATAAAATATCTCTCTCCATATATATATATATATATTTGTACAGCGTTTTGTTTTTGTTTTTTTTCCAGCAACAGGGAGCTGCCACGACTGTGTATTGCGCCACGGCCGCCGAGCTGGAGGGGCTGGGCGGGATGTACTTCAACAACTGCTGCCGCTGCCTGCCCTCGCCCGCCGTGCAGGCCGGAGCCGCCGCCGCGCTCTGGGAGCTCAGCGAGAGCCTGGTCCGAGAGCGGCTTGGCCGGCGGTGCCGCTGACGGGGAGGCCTGCGGGGACCGGAACGGGCCCGGTGCACTCGGGAGCTGCCAGCGCTGGATCCTGTCCAACCGTATCGTCTAGAGGGTTTCCGTATACCTCAGATACAGATTAACCGGTGTTAAATGAAATAATAGCAGTCACAACACAGTGAAAAATGTTAAATACTAATGGGAAATGGGGAATACTGTGGGTTAAAGGGACAATGCGGCTTCCTGGGGCTTAGTTAGTCTTGGTTCTCTTTCTTTTGATTATAGCCTGTTCAAAGTGTAACCCAAGGAGGCATCTTTTATCTTATTTTAGAAAAGCAATGCTGCAGATACTTTCTGTTGTTTTGATTAGTGGGTAGGTATGTAGCCCAATATGGGATTTCCTCTTTATTTTGATAATTACTGTCTATTGATCAGGAGATGGTAGTTGTGTTGATTCTGTTTCCCTACAAGGATTTCATTGGGTGTGGCAAATAAAAAGATTATTAAGGAAAGAAATCTTTCCTGCCCGGGACTGCTAGCTGCAAATACATCTATCTGCTCTGTCTAGAAAAAGAAGGTGTGAGAAGACATCTGAACAGAAATGGTAAAGTCACACATAACTAAATATTTCTGGTTTTTTCTTAAAAGGTTATAATAAAAGATATGTTGTAAACCATTCCCTAAATACTGTTGAGTTAGCAAAGATGATGTTGTCTCCTTAAGAACACACAGGCTGTAATCAGGGGTTTAAATGGTATTTCCGTTGATTTCTCAGTTCACAGTTTTAAAGTTGGTTTTTTTTTTTCTTTCAAAGTTCACAGTTTCTCAGTTCTCCCGACACTGTATCCCATTCCAAATCTCTCTTTTTTTCTTTAAATTTAAATTCAATAAAACAACATGCTTGCTTGAGTAGTCACCTGAAGAGTTTGTCTCATTTCTGGAAATGTCTTAGTTCCTTTTTTTTTTTTTTTTTAGAAAAGAAAACTTGAGGAAAAATAAAGAGCTTCTTGTTGATGCCAAGAAAACGCTGTTTTTTTCTTGTTTGTTTCTAAGTTCATTTTTTTATATTTTGTGCTTTGTAGCTGTCTTCACGCCGGAAGGTTGTCCTAAGCCATCCTCAGTCCAGCATCACATTTTCTGTAGGCAGAATATAAACAAATAAATAGAAGGACACAGTGTTAATAGAAGCTTATTAGACCCCCTTATTATTTATGATTTATTGCTAACAGTCTGCCTTCCATGATTTTTCTTGTATGCAGTCACGATGCGTTTAATCAGCTGTTGAATAGATGTTAAAGTCAAGGTGTTCACCTGGCAGAAGCAGCCATAGCATCCTCCCATCAAAAAACCCACCACACTTACGTAAGGAATTATGATATTGCAGTGTAACAGCTATATCTTACAGTCATGTATTGCAATTTTTTTTTACTTTCTTTATTTTTTTTGAGCTTATGGGTAATTCTAGTTGTGTGAGCTCTTCTCAGGTAGGTGGTATTCAGCCTCCTATGCACATAAGAGTTGAAATCTCTGCAAGTCTCTATGTGTGAAATTAAATGTCTTCCAAGTGGACAGGGGAAACTCAGAATGCACTGTCCTCAGATCTAAGATGAATTATCTGAGCTGGCTTTGTACAGAGGAAATGAGGGCTTTTTCTTCTCCCCAAAGCCCTCGGCATCCTTCAAGCTTCTGCCCAAGTGCAGCCTCAGCCGCTCCCTAGTTGGCAACTTCCTAACCTGATGCCTTTCCTAAAGCAGTTGTAAAGAATATATGGCCTTGCTTATACCCGCTACACCACCTGTGTAGCAACAGTCTTCAGTAAATAAGCAATCCTGCCCCTGTGTCTTCCCCTGCTATCTGCAGCACCCGCTTCCCCAAGGCCAGCAAGTCCTGATGGGCTTGCTTTGGCACTGGGATATTTGGCAGAATAAAGAAATAAACAGGGCTATTCCAGAAAGAGTAACACCTCTTTTCAGCCTTTATTGGAGTTTGTTCTTGTCTCCTGGAAGTTTTGTCCAGGATGTGCCAGATGCTGGTATAGTGTAATATTTGAAAACCGTGATGGCTTGGGTGTGTTTGCAAGTTGAGATGAGGGTTACAGTCAAATTCCTTGTATTGTCTGGAGTTTATCTGGGGAGAAAAACTGATTAACCTGTGCAACAGCCTTCTCAAATGTGGTGGTTTGTTTTTTTCCTTTTCACAGCCAACCAGAATTACTGTCATATAATAATACAGCTGGTCTATGACAGTAGAGCTTTGCATCAGAGCTTGGCATTGCTGGGTTAAGAAGAGGCAGTAATTAAGCAATGCTGGGAGCTCTGCACTCCCCCAAAGGCCTGGACCTTATGCTCCATTTAGGCAAACATTAATAACCGATAATGAACATCCTGTCATTCCTTATTGCTGAAGTATTGCATGCTTTTATGAGAATTCAGTACTTAAAGAGATTGCCTGCCTTCCTTCAAAGAATATCTGGGAGGTGTTTTTTTTCTTCGTACACCACCCACTATTTCAGTGTTATGAGGTAAAAGCATTTTTAATGTTAGCAGAGTTTTGCATTAGTATCAACTAAGCTCCCCCCAGTTTCATTGAGTTTGTTGGGTTCCTCTGGTTCCTATTTCTGGTTAATAAATATTTATTGACACTAGTGCATTACCCTGTCTAGAATTTCACTATCACTATTTTTCTCTGAGATAGAATTACTTTCTCTGTTCTTTCTTTCTGACTTTTCTTTCTTTTCTTCTTTCCCACCTTTTCTCTCCCTCTCCCTGTCCTCCCCTTTGTCTCTCACCTGTGTTGAGATAGCTAAACATAAAAAAGCTTTTTTTTTTTCTTAACATGTTCATTCCAAATAAAAAAAAGGCAGAAAGCTGCAGAGCATTTTCTTCTATTAGAAACACTTGTGAAAATAGTTTTTCTTACACTCTCAGCTTGATTTCAGCACAGGAGGGATGTGCAGGGGACATCAAAAGGGAAAAGCAATAGAAAAGAAACAGGATCCAAACCCTCCATTTTAATATCCCAGATATGCCTAAGTCATTGGTTTCAAATATATTTTGGTGTAAAATTTGGCACATTTACAGCTGTTCAGATTTCTTTATTTGACTGGCTTACATTTTTCCAGTTGATTTACCTGAGGCAATGTCTGTGTGAATTACTCTACAATGCATTGACTCCAGTGTTCATTAAAGGTAGTTAAGTGGTCCTGTGTCTAATATTAAAGCAAACCCCATTAACCTTAACTAGTATCATATCAGCAAAACAAAAAGAACTGAATAAAGCAAAATAGATGGGGTATTTACAGTTCTTGGAAAAGATCCAGCAAACTTACATCAAGCTCCTAATTGTCCTAATAAGCACTCTCTAGTTATCCCCATAAAGAAAAGGAGGCAGCTGGGTAAGGACCATTTCTCTGAGACACCTCCCAAGCCTCTTTCTGAAGGAGAGGCACTGGAGGGTGATGCTGCAGAGCATTTCTCACCTGCACACCGAAGGGCATTGCTTGACCCTTTCCCCTCTGACTTCCTTCTAATTCAAACATTTCCCATGTTAATGTGGTGGGGTGTCTGTCTGTTTCCCCTGTCTGTACGGGTGCCCTGGGTTTGTCACGTCCATGTAGATGAGCGAGCAAATTCCTTTGCTAGCAATGAAGAGCCACCAGGAGCTCTTAGGGGAATGGAGGTGCCATTTCAATTGGTGACGGCTTCCACTGCCGCCCATGCAGCAGATATTGCCCAGAAAGTGACTGACTGCTGGGACCTCTACTTGCAACATCAGATTGAGGGAAAAGAGCAGAAACCCATGCCAAGTTTACTTTTTTTTTTTTCCTCCTCACTTTTGACATCTGTAAGACAAATTTCAGATATTCTCAGGCCAGGTAGGGATTATTAGAGACAGTCTTTCCTGCAACACTGCAATAATTTGACTTGTATCAAGGTTGAATAACTCCTTGTCAAGTGCTAAGCTCATGACCTTTCAAGCCAAACACACTTATACTAACCAGTTTACCATTGGAATGATCAATATCTTGTAAGTGAGAACGTCTAGACAGATCTTATTTTGTCCTTTGGTATCACTTGTGGCTTTGGAATTGATCATTATATGTGGCTGGGGAAAAATTGCCTATACATTTCATGCTCTGTATTTATCTTGACAAGGTTCTCTAGGATTATATTTTCATAATCTGAATGGCAGTGGAACAGCTGCTCAGACTGTGCAAGCCCTTCTTATCAGGCTGAATTTAAGCTACGGTAATTACTCTTTCTCCTTATGTATTTCTTTTTTAAACAAGCATGTACTATACATTAAAATGTATGGTTGGGGTGGCAGGTGGGCCTGCTGAGAAGCTTGGAAAATGCTGCTAAAATGTATTTCTTTCCATCCGCAGTGGCTGATGTAGGCTTCTATTTTATTTTAGATGTAAGATCACGTCTGAGTGTGCATGTTCTCTGACGCAAGATCCCAACCTATGCAGGGAATATATTGTTTTAATAACAAATCTATGAGAGTCAAGATACCCTGAGACTGGAAGCAGTTTACAAAAAAAAAAAAAAAAAAAACCACCCAAAAAACAAAATAAGGCATTGGTAATACCCAACAGTAACCACATCAGAGCCTGAAGCCTCAACCGGTCCTTTGCAAAGGGGTCCCTCAGCAAAACCCGTCCGTGGGGAAGCAGCCAGGCCATGGCCAGGAGCACAGCACAGGGACCCCAAAACAGCACCCCAGCCAAACTATGGGCTCAGCCGGCGACCACAGGGATCCCTGGTGACACGGTGATGGAAGCACTGAAATACAGCCAGCAGATGAGTGGCTGTTCACTGCTGTCCTTCACCGTGGGACAGAGGCAACAGGAAAATAGAGAGGTTATCTTCGAGAGAAAGAACATGCTGCTTTTTTTTTTAACAGTAGTAACTATGTTATTTACTAGATGCCTTTCCCGGCCTGTGCTTTTTCTTCTCTCCCCCACCCCTGTTGCGTTTGCAGAGTACTTTCCAATGGGTGTTTTGTGAATTAGCTTCATGCTTTAAAAGAGAAGATTGCTCTGGCAGGGAACAGCATAGTTGTAAAAGTGTCAAGGTGTTATGAATGTCCTGATGATAGAGCCCAGTTGTTATCTGCTGGGTAGTGAGGGAGGATAGCTAATGATGTGCAGCATGTAAACCGTTTGTTGCTCTAATCCATCTGTGTGGAGAGGAGTGAAAAAGAGGGGCGAAATCCTGGGAAAATTACTTGGACAGCTGGAGATAAAGTGTGTACTGATGGAGTCATCCAGAGGTAGCTGTCAACATGAGCTGTGTTTGCATATAAGCCAAGCGATGCACAATGAGTCCTTTTTATTTTTTTTTTTTTAAATGGGTGTTCGTGTGTCTGTGCAGAGACCTTAATTACTATCCAGCATCTCTTACCAATTGGGCTCCAGTTTTAAGTAAGGAATGCGATTTTAATCAATTCATGGCTGGGTGGTGGAGAGAAGTACTACAAACAGACCAAAGCAAGACATACGGATCCCTTTGGAAGACCTGAATTAAATGAGAAGCAGTAATTTTGTTAATTCTGCTGTGTTTTATAGACCTTTTATATGGAACATTACCCATACAACTTCACTATCTAATTAAAAAAGGTTCTTATCAATTTGCTGGGCAGTTGCTTATGAAAGAAAAAAAAAGAGGGAGGAAGAAATAATATATATTTTTTGAGTTCCAGAAAATTATCTACCTTAAGGGGATACAGAACAGATCGCCAAATGCCTGGTGAGACTATTTTGGCTGGTTATCTTCACTCTTTTAAAAGAACTGTTATAAAAACTGAACATTAGCCAATGCTTTGGGACTGAAGTCTGCACAGTGCGCAATGTTCATATAGAAACCTTACGCAGGTCTGGTGCAGTGCCCGCCAATATGTGAGCACAGTCTAAATTAGGGGCTTTGTACGCTGGATTTACATGATCCCTCCTGGCAAAGCAAGCTTTGAGCTGGCGTTAGCCTTTAACAGCGGCAGTTTTAGCAGCTCTGTAAAGTTCTTTGTGATGCTTGTGGACATGAAACATGTGAGCTCTTTGCAAAGGGAGGAGAGAGAAAGCAAGTGCATGGGAGCCACACTGGTCCCGTCTCTCGTCATCAGCACATCAACACATCACTAATGGCCTTAAAATGGACTTTGCCTTTTGCAGGCAGCCTGAGAGAAAGGGCAGGAGCGATGGGGAAAGGTTTTGGAGAAGGGTAGAGCCTCTCTGCGTGCAGCCCTGCGCTCCAGAGTGCTCCATACGTGGGACACAGCCGTCCCAGCACCTGAAAAGCAGCGTCACAACAAACCAAGCAGGAGGGAAGGGGAAAAAAAAAACCAAAAATGTCCTCGAAACCCCTTGCACCTCCATAAACCCTTACTTTATGTGGTGTATTGGATTTTACAAGCACAGAGTCTGCTGGGAGCTGTCTGCCGAGCATACAGTTAGCCGTGATTGAACACCGGCGTTTTAGCATTTTGACTTAAATCCAGTGTAAACTTGTAAGTGAACTGCTGGCCCGGGCTGGGTCTCTGGTGGACAGCAGTCAGCAATACATCACGGGCTGCGCAGCCCGCCCAGCGCCCGGCCGCGGGCCGCAGTTCAAAAGAAGGCTGAAATTTTGCTTCGATGGATCCTGAATTATCTCTCATCCCAGGGAAGGCTTTATTTCTCTCCCTCTCTTTCCCTCCTAGCATTGAGCCAGCATGGCTGGAGAAGAGGGGAAAAAGGGAGCTGGTACTGAGACCATCTCAAATGTACCTGGACTACAAACAAACCAGAAGTGTTTTCCTTCCAGCAAAGCTGTTCCTTTAATCTTTATGAGCAGTAGAAATTCATGCATTACAGAGGCACAAAAACGAAAAGGGAAAGGCGGGTGGGAATAGTTGCATTAGAATTAAGCGCTGTTTTTAATATGGCACCTGTCAGACTTACTGTTAAAAATATGGAGAAAGGCTCCCTTCAGAAATAATAACATTGCAGCAAGGTTAGTTATAACACAGTGAGTCCTGTCAACAGCCGCAATTAGAAGTTGTTTACCATCGAGCAAAACAGCTCTGCAGCATCGCGGCTGTGCGGACGTTCCGTGTCGGGCTCACAGATAATCCTCTCCCCCAACACCGCGCAGCCGACAGCAGAGACACTTTCCCGCAATCACATTACTTTCCTAACGACACTATCACCCAGCCGGGGATTAAGTGCTGCTTTACAGTCAATGAATGGTGTCACCAGGTTTAGGCTGCGCTACACAATTAAAGGGTCAATTTACAGCGCGTTGGTGGGCGGGGGCGAAGGGCAGGGGAAGGGGGATGAGTGGCACCCAGCGCCCCTGATAAACAAGAGCTGTCACAGAGCCCCGCTCTGCAGAGGTGGCTGTTTCTGTCAGCTGGGTATTACCAGGCATCCCTCGCCATCGCAATTAAGCCTCTCGGCCAAGGCCGCTGCTGCGGCCACAACTCCGGCCGCCAACTGCGGCGCCGGGTTTGCAAGTCACCCTGCACTGGTAGTTAAGCTCAGACCACAAAATTAATTTCATTTATGCCTTCAGCCACATTTCAAAGTAAGGCTCTGGAGACGCAGGAGAAATTAATTTATTAAAAAGCAATAGCTTGATAATGCACATGATGATAGAATAAATGAATCTGTTCAATATCTTATAAAACAGTTGGCAATCAAATAATAGAGCATTCATTGTCAATTTAGTAGCTTGTCTCATTATGCTCTGCAAATAGTAGTAAAATGGTGTATTATTCATGAACCAACATGCTTTAATTACTTTTAGTGCACATTTATTTTTTCAAATGTAATATGAGTTAGATTCATCTGTAACTGTAACTCGGCTTATGAATCTTCCAGTGGTAACACAAACTGGAAGAGAAATTTTATGAGCACGGGAATCAGTTTCTGGGAAGTTCACAGCATTTCTATATGCTATGAATGCAGGTCCTAAAATGCTAAACTCAGACGTGACACTAAAGTTGGAATATAGCTTAAAATACTTTAATAAATGCAACATTATTATTTGATAATTTCATCAGATGTAATTTCAGGTTTCATCATTTGCTAGGTTTGTTGGGCCTTTACCCCCACCTCCCCACTGCCACAGGGCAAATCCCTAAATTGAATATAGTTTATTTGTTGTCTTTACAAATGCAAATTGTCTTGTTACCACTCCCTCACTTCTTGGCTTCCCTCACACACACACTTTTCAGCAGCCTAATTTGCTATGAAGGTCTCACATATATACAGCCAAGGTCAGTGGAAGTCCACTGCTCATTTCAATTAAAATCTTTGTGAGGATTTATAAGCAATAAACTCATCTTGCCTATAATAACAGGTTTCCTTAAGTCGGTCTTGCCACTACTAAGTATAATGTTGCAGCACATTGTTGATTTCTATGTACATAGAAGAAAAGAGCACTGTAATATAAGATGACTTAAAAATGCAATTAAAGTGTAAATCTTTATACCCATTAACATTTAGGGTCCATTAGATTACTTTGTCTTTTACAATATTAAATGCTAAGATGTTTTGCTTTTGTTCTGTAACAGTATATTTTAGTTCTATTTATAATACAAATGTAATTTAGCTCCCAATAAATCTTGGCTTTAATTGGTTATTAAGTATGTGCTACCATGTCATAAATTTCAACCACAGAATTTCTTTTTCTTCCCATTCATCTCTATGGCTTTCTATTCTGGGGCCAGGTATGAGGTTTTGCACCACCATAAATGTTTAGCCCGTCTGAGCATCCCCCTTAAGAACTCGAATAGGGGGCATAGGCCGAGCCCTCCAGTGGGTGCTGTGGGGAAACTGGAGCTGGTTGTGACCCCCAGGAGCAGGATCCAGCCTTGTCCCTGCCCACAGGGGACATGGCTATCGGGGCGAATGGTTGCCCCTGTTTGGAGACCAAGTGCCACAGGGACATCCCGCACGTCTCTGCCCGAGGGGAAACGCTCCCGCAATGGGTTTGCTCTCTTCGCAGAGGCACAAGTGGCTGATCCCCTGCACGGGGTCTGGCTCTCCTGGGCGGGAGAGGAGGTTGTGGCCTGGTGTACAGCCAGCGCTGGAGCTTTGGCACTGACAAAGGTTGCAGAGGGCATAAATCAAGGCTGAATTTCACTCTCTCGTCCTTGATGTTATCTTCAGCTTTGAAAGGGGTCCAAACTATGGCTGCGCAATTATAACTCTTTTCCTCAGGCCTCAGTAAGCACAACTTAGACTAGTTTTTATTGGTCACTGAGGATGAGTTTCTAAGGTTTTTTAGATTCAAGAACTGGGGTAATAGCATTGTGAGGGCATGGCCCAGTTTCTTTTGTAATCCTGATTTCAGTTCCCAATAGTAACCTGAAGCCATGACTGTTTAATCCTTAATTCCTGCCACAATTAACATCTCATATTCAGGAGGACTTCTCTGAGATTTGGAAGGAAATCTGTCCCCAGCTAGGTCAGCCCTAGCCGGTCTCTTTACTAAATGAGATAGGATCCTTTTCAGCTTGAGTCAAATACAGTAACACCTCATTTAATGGGGCAATAGAGCAGAGAATCTGTTAGCCAGCTCCGGTCGGATGCAGTACAAATCAACATCCTTGCAATTAGAACTAGAGAGGAATGCAAGCACACAAACTCATAAGCTGCTAATGAACAATTTGAGCAATTCTACAGGTATTTATGTAAGGCTCAGACAGCATCCACAGCTGAAGAGTTACCTCTCTGCCCCCCTGCCATGTATTCCCAAGGAAGCTGTAACAGAAGTGAAATTTCTTTATGTAAATACAGGAAATAGCGAGACCCACATTTTCTGCCATCGCCTCTGTGCTTGTGGGTTTGGGGTTGTGCTGGCAAACAAATGGAGCCTGTTCTGCGGAGACCTCATTGCACGTCAGTGCCGACAAACGTCAGTTTGCTGTCTCCTCACCAATATTTTTACACTTGCGAGTGCATAACCACACCCCCGCAGATGAGCCAGAGAATAGCAGTTTTATCCCTCTTTCAGAGCCCTTATACCGCCTTGCTGTGTCCACAGTTACCCTGGATTTGCCCACCTTCATCTGCTCAACTCTGCGCTAAATCCCTCCTGTCCCTTCCACTGCAGGACAGTCTCAAAGAGCAGCTCAGCTCAGCCTGTTGTCCCTTTCTGTAGGCCATGGCAGGTGGTGTCCACGGCAAACCGCTCTTCACCATCACCCCAAACACGTCAGGCTGTGACCAAGAGCAGCTGCGGCACAGCCGCAACCCTGTCTACAGCAGCATTTCCCCTGCTCCTTCTTGTGGGTCGGCAGAGCGAGGTGTGAGGGTAAAGCCGGGCTTCACACCACCCCTGCTCTGACCTGCTTCCCAGCTGTTCCTGGGAGCTACCAATAATTACATCAGCAATCACCTCGCTCTCATCTGCGCCTGTTTTTTTACCAAAAACTTTCAAAAGCTGAAAGCAGCATGGTGACCTGTTTGTTGAAGTGCTAAAGCAACTTTGGTCCCGAAAAGCCAAGCTTAAAGTGCTACTGCACTTGACTGAAGCCCTGGAGAAGCCATCGAAGGCACCGACCAGGCTTAACGCAGAACTCCTGCACTGCCGGGCTGTGTGGCATGCCATAGGGAGAGCTAGGCAAGGCTTGGGGGTTAAAACAAGGCTTTATGTGAGTTCATCACTGTGTAAATTGCATGTGGAGCACTTGAACCAGGCAGACTTTAACACAGAAAATAGCTACCTCAATTTGTCTTTAAATAAATATATATTTTTTTAAAGAGTGAAAAACCCACCCATGACGATCGATTAGCCTACACTTCAAACAGCTTTTACCAGCAAATTGGTCAGTCATCTAAATATTTGTTTTAGTTCCATGAACAAGTAGAAATTACAAAAAAAATTAAAAGAAATCATTTTTTCCAGAGCACAAACCACAGTCTTTGCCTCAGTGGTCTTATTGGCTGATTAATCTATATGTTTACTGCACTTCGAATGAAATACAATCGTTCCATCTAAATAACCTGAGTAGTCTTAATTTCCTAAGTTTTACACTAGTCCTTTGCTTTTTGAACCCTTGGGCAATTCACAATAGTAAAATACTTTCTCAGTTCCAGAGCAGTCGTTCATGTGGATGCTACTACTCCTGAATGTGAGGTTAATGGCACTTTTTGTACAGCTACACATTCACAGACACACTGCCACGAATATATGTATATACATTACAAATATGTGCTTATATATATATATACGTATATATCTCTCATATACCCACATTCATATATACATAGACACTTTAATATATGATTTGCTTTTAAATGCTTTTATTTCCCCCTCAGTGTCTGCATTTTGAATCTCCTGGAACCCTAGTATTGCTGAATCACTTGGATTGTAATTCTGGACCTGGCCATGGCTGTTTCTTTTACTGCTTTCTCCTCTGCCCCGCCATCAGTATGCCCTCTGTCTGAAGCATTTTTTTTCCTCAGATGAGGAAATTTTGTATTCTTTTATCACTTACACTTTTCAGTTTGATCATATAGATGTGTATTTCACAGTTAGCATATCTAAAGATCTATTTCCTTTTGCAGTTTTCCAAAGAGTCCTCCATATTTAAGCCAAGAAGAACCTGAAAATTAATGCAATTGTAACAAGGCAAAAAAGTGTTATTCGGAACTCCAGATAAGCAGAGACCAGGTCAGATGCTCAATACTGAATCTCTTTGCTTTGAAGCATCCATTCATGTATCTGGACTTGACAGTAAAAAGCATAAAAGTGTATTTCCTAAAGATCTCCTTCAACAACACATTCATAGTTAAATCTGCAACCACAGTTAACTTTCTGGAATCACATTGATGACCATCACAAAATTCATCTGCAAACCACTGCCTTGAAGTATGAGCCTTACTTATATTATTGCACATCATCATGGCTTATTAAGATAAACAATACAGACAAAAATTCCTATAAACCACTAGCTGTTGATTTTTTCAGATTTTGTTGCCTCCCCTAAGTTAAGAATCAACCACTTCAGCTTTCCAAATTTTGGAAATCTGAATGCATCTGCAGAACACGAGATGAAACAAACAAAAAGCTCCATAATGTTGGAAACTGCTTCAGTTGCTTTAAAATGTTCACTGAACTAGCAAGAATATCTTCCAGTCCTCCTTAAAATTAGTTCTTGGCTCCCAGTACCGTTAACATATTTGATATACTTTCCCTGATGACCCTGGATGTGCCTGGAGGTCAGTGCTCCGCAGTTCCTGGCTATCTTTATTGTCCCTAACTCACTTTCTCTCCAAGCCTCCTCCTCCATGCCAAGAAAAATATTTCTAGTCCTTCTGCCTTCAGCAGCTCACTCTGTCGATGTGTAACAGATGGACAGGCTATTGCTGAATCGCGGGACCAAGTGCTTTTTCCTGTTGACAATGGGCTGGGTGAGTGTGTTGAAGTGATTGCAGACCAGTATAAAAAAAAGTATTGTAGAGAACAGGAGAGCAACTTAAAACTATTAATAGTGAGCGTTTGCAAGGTGGTTTAAATGAAAGAACCATGGAATCATAGAATCATAGACTCATAGAATCGTTTTAGTTGGAAGACACCCTCAAGATCATTGAGTCCAACCATTGACCTAACCCTGGCACTAAACCATGTCCCTAAGAACCTCACTTATATGTCTTCTAAACACCTCAGNAAAAACACAAACAAACAAAAAAAACCCAAACAAAAAAACCACAACACAACAAAAGAAACCAAACAAAAACCCAACCAACCAACCAACAAAACCCACATAACCACCATACATGTGAGCAAACATTTACACTTGAAGAACTTCTTCCCCTCGGGAAGCTGTGAGTGTTTTGTTGGGTGAGTTTTTTGTTTGCATTTTGCCAGTGTCTCTGAGGGCACCATTGAGCCCCTTCCTCACCGTTTCCCACCACCAGCATGTCTCAGGCTCCACCAGAGCTTTTCTAAGGCATGCTTGTTTCCTGTGCTTTTCTCAAAATTTCACCCTTTGGTATCTGTGGCTGAAATCTCATCATGCTTTGCTGCTTCAAGGCCCTGGTGCTGCCTCTTCTCTCTGGGCAGGGTACCCTGCTTGCCAGCACAGAGCCCAGGGTGCTGCACGGACTGTTGGTTTTTCCTTCCCTTCTGCTGTCCCTGCCTCTGGAGCTGCCACTTATGTCTAAACCCAAGCATATGCCATCGATGAACCTCTCATATTCATTGATCTTCCTGAGCACATCAACCTGTCTCTCTAAATCTGCGCTCTGATTTTTCAAGTAATAGAAAGAATCCCTCTGGATAACCACATAATCACCTCCTTTTGGCTCCTGGTCAGGCTGCCTTGCTCTTTCTTGCTCTCTCTTTTTTTTTTTTTTCTGAATGAGGAAGGTGATAAAAATGCTGCCTTCCCATCTCAGGCTTCTGCAAGGCTTCCTGGGTGCCCCACCAGACCCTCTTGGCTTCGAGCTCTTTAAAGGTGATCGAATAATATTCCTCTGAGTTTCTATTATCTGCGAACTACCAATTAAACAGAACCAGCAACCGGAGATAAAAGTCTAGCCTTGACAAAATCCACAGCAAAACGGACTCGGAAAGCCCAGGATATTTTCACGTATGCAACTGATGGCAAGTCAGAGATGCCAAGCAGGAAGTGGGAGGAGACGCCAGGTATTGCCATCCTTATTAGGTCTCAAATACCCATGGAATAACTCCGTAATTGCTTTGGGAATACAGGGTAATTACTATGTAATTATATAATTATATATAGTTATTTATATGAGGGGAAGAGGTCAAATTTAGGACATTATCATAAATACACAAACCAGAAGCTTTATTTTAAAATCTTTGACTGTGTGGCGTTTGATCTTTGAACTGTTTGGTAGCTCCAAGGATCATTACCCCATAATGTGCCAGAATGTGCAATTAGTGTGAGTACAATTACATACGATATGATATTTGTATCGTGTTTAGTACAACTGGTCTGTGAATTTGTATGCACCAAATAATAATGGAATCCAGGTTTAATTATTGATTTTTTTAAAAATGCTTTTAATATTCTGATACTGATGCAGCTAAACATCGAATAGAGTAAATATAGCATGAAACTGTACAGCTATTCGGTTAAAATGTGACATTCTCCATCCATCTTTGCTTTTTCCATTGCACCTACCAGTACAGCATATAAGTGATATGATTTATTTATTTTGTTTATTTAGAATTAAATAATAAATAAAGAGACTCCTGCACGAGGCTCTAGAAACCCTACTGCACCATCAATAAGCGATGCCATCCCAGCCGCATTAGCGTAATTCCTTCGGCAGGAATTCAGCCAACAAGTCACCTACAGGGACACCGTCCTGCCCGTCCGCTGAGCTGGAAGGCAGCTCCTTCACCCTCTCCATGTGAAATGGCTCTCGCAGAGGGGCTGGAAGGTGCCCAAGCACGGGTTATTTCTGACCCAGACCCCATCCCTGGAGGGGGTGGTTTCCACCAGCTGCCCCCAACCTGCCCCAGTGGCGGAGCCAGGCTGGGCAGCGCTGCCCATCATGGCAAAAAGGTCACATATCACCTCCCAGCAGTCACTGTCCCTGCTCAACCACACAGACCACGTAGCACTTAGTGAGAGCCTATTTCTTTAATGCATTTGCTCTGATGTCTCTATCGAGGCTGCCTCGGGGGCTCTGCCGCGGGCCCAGCTCTCTCCCCAAGCTGGGGCAGGGGGCTCGCAGGCCCGGGGCAGCGGCTCTGGACACAGGGCTGGGCTGTGCCGTGCAAGCCATCAGCGTCAGAGCTCCCCCAGCAGAGCCCTGGCCTGTGGGAACCTCATCTCAGCCCCGAAAGGGCCTCCGGGCTTCCAGGTTTCACAGGGGTGGGGTGCAGGAGGGCAAAACCTGCACTGACACTGCAGCAAAACACATGCAAGGGTGCGCTCTGCCCGGGATTATTTATGTGTTTAAAGCCAAGTGCATGGGAAGGTGCTTTTCTGGGTTACTGCCGCAATGCTCAGTGTGGACTGAGACTTCGATGTTTCACACTGAATTTGGTGTACAAGAGAAAGTGAATGCCTTTATTTTTATCTGTCTAGGTATAAAATTGTCATCAACATAACTGAACAGACAACTTCTTCTCAAGTGAAATGAAATGGAAATAGCATCTGTCTACAAAAATCAATTTAGAAACTACATTTATATTTTTGGGCTCAGACAATGGGTATTTCCAAAACCATGCCTTCTAAAACCCTTTGAGTGTAAAAAGAAGAAAAAAAAATAATACCTGGATGTGAGCTATTATCCATCAATCAGGAAAACTCACTCAGACTCAGATGCATGAGCCAAAATGAACTTCAGATTGAAATGGATGTGAGACAGGCTACGTTGTCTGATTTGCTTGGGTTACTTCATTATTAATCTCTTTGCCTCCATTTATTTTAATGATCATAGCCAAGAAAGTCTCGTTTATGAAGACCACTTTTTTTTTTTTTTTCTGAAAGACTACTTTATGCTGCGGCTGAAACCTACCCTGCACTCTTTTCTCCACAGCTGCCAAGAGTAGAGCTGCTTTCCTTCCGACTGCCTCAGTTGTACATAAAACACATATTGGTGTTTTATGACCTGTGAAGAGGGGGGACCTTGGCCCCCCAGCATCTGCATTCGGGAGCCCAATAGGGTCCCCCACCCCTCCCTGGGGGTTTCTCCCTGTGCTGCATGCACTGGCAGACAGTGAGAAAACTCGGTGACAGATAAGAAAAAGGTCAAAACCCAGAGTATATTGGAATAGATGCTAATAGATCCAGCCTTCGTGTCAGGGATAGAGGATAAGAGAGATTTGCTTCAAACTCGTTTGTCTCATTGCTGTGGCTGCTCCTCCAGCACAGCCACCTCCCTCTCCTCGTGTCCCGTCCCGTCCCCCTCAAACAAAACTCAGGCAGCCGAGTAGATTTTCCTAAATGAGATACACCTAATTAGTAGCTAGTCATAGTCTTGCTGATCAGACAGATTTTCAGCCCTTTGTTTATTACCCAACATATGCATCTGTAGCGCATTTTTACTAGTAAATATACACATTTCATTAAAAGCACCGTCTCCTCTGCTGCTTCCATTGCTTTGTTCTGTAAAAGACCCTTGCAAGTAGTCTTGTTTATTCCCTCAGCCAAAGGAAAAAAAAAACAGTCACTTCCATTTTTAATTAATGCAATTTCAACTAATTAAGGAATGATTTTCCGGAGTTATATTTATAATCTGCGGCGAGTATGCATAGCAGTAGGGTGAAGCACTGTTCACCTTGCAGCTTTTTATGATCAGTAGGTGAGTGGGAGCCTCGGTCCGCTTGACGTGGTGTGGGAAGCCTGGTGCCAGGCAAGTGTGAGGAGCTGCACCACTGCTGCAGGAAGGAAACCTGATCTTGGGGAGCAAAGGAAACCCTGTGGGTGCCCGGGGCTGGCAGGGACCCTGGAAGGAGGTGGACGGGGGGCTGCAGAGTGCGGGGCTGGGGCTGCGGGGGTTCGCTGCAAGGGCAGCATGAAGGGGAGCAGGGACCACCAGGCAGCCGCAAAGGCTGGGGATGAATCCATCATCCCTGCCAGCTCACCTGGGCAGCAGGTGAGTCCTGTTGGTACCTGTTTTGCAGCCACATAAGATGAAGTCTCATAGAAAGGGAAGGCAAATACTTTGCCTGAAGTCACACAGTAACTCACTAGCAGGGCCAGGATTAGACCCCTGGCGCTTTTTGTCCCAGTCTCTTTCTCCAAATTCCATAAATACTTCGCTACTGCAGCAATATTGTGAAGTCTTGCAGGGCTCTGATGCATGCAGTCATCTCAGTCAGACTGCAGCACTGTGGGTCTTCAGAGTCTGCAAAATTAGGGATGCATAAACATTGCTAATGCCTCTCTGCGAGGCAGAGGGTACTTGCACTTCGTTACATTTGCCATTAAATTTGGTAGTTCAAGTTCAGAAATAATTATTTTCCTTCTAACCCAGCAGCTCCTACTACTTTCTGTTCCCATGACTGTAAAATTTGTTCAATCTCTTAAGTATAACTGCTGAAGCAACATCTAACAAATTCCACACTGTCCAGAAAGAAGGACCAGACACGTGCGTGGTGCAACGCAATAGCTGATCTGAATAAAGGTCGTTTAAGACAAGACAGGTACCAGTCCCCACACCGCCAGCGACACGCTGCCGCTGTGATGGCTGGAGGCACCAAACCTCTTCTCATGATCTCTCATTCGCCCAGATGTGAAACCCACTGTTAACCTTCAGAACATCAGCCATCATATTCTGCTTCTTAAGGCATCGAAAAACCTCTTCACACAAAGACACCACATTATGCTTCCCCCCGATGACCTTGTACACTGGGTGCTCGCAACAAGAGCAAAAGAGAGAGGAAAATGTCAGTTTGGTGCAAACTAGATTAGGAGAAGGAAATAACAACAAGCTACACTTCTGTGCAGTTTTATCATCTAGGGTCATAAAATCAAGGATAAAACGGTGCTTGCAGAAGCAGTAGTGTGAGTTTCTTTAAACAGCTGTATATGGAGAAGTGCATTAGTGTAATTCGTCTCGGCACACTCATGGTGAATCATACACACAGCCTGTCCCTCCTCCCTGGGACAACATGGGCAGGATCTGGGCAGCTGTGAGAGCTGCCAAATTTCTCCTGCTGGGGAAATCCCTGAAGCCCCATCTGCTTGCTTCAGCCATGGGGATGTCCCTGCCTGCCCCATACATGCCACGAAATAAGAGCTTGGAGCTGCGAGCAGTTGCGGTGCAGAGGGATTTGGCGGGGCTGGACTCTCCAGCAGTGGGAATGTTTCGCCCTCAGGGGTGGAGGGCTCCTGTCATTGTGCCAGGATGAAAAGGAAAAAGCAGATTTATGGCTGGCTGTTGAAAGGCACAAAGCAGACCTTACGGGGGGGAGGCAGGATGGAAAATGTAGCCTCATGGCGATGGATCACTGTGTGCAGGGCAAAGGAGATGGCCAACATATGGGTGAAGCATCTAAAGGTGAAGAATAAATGCAATTTATCACATGCTTCAGCCATTAGTTTTGCAGCTGATCGTGGGGGTGTTAAAACCATGTGTGCTTGTATCAAGGAGGTGCTAAAGGTTTTGTCAAATTCTAAACTATAAAGAAACTCAAGACTTGGTCAGGTTTCAGTTATGGTAGATGTAAAGAGTTTGATGAATGCTTTAGCTTCTTTGTAAACTGCTGTTGTTTTTCTGATTTAGGGGTGTGTGTGTATCACGGTTTGACAAAGCCTTGCAACAGAGCCTTCTACAAAAATCAACAGCCTGCCTATCTCAACGTATTCTGTACCCAGAGTCATACAACGTAAGATTTACAAGCTCACAGAAAGGGAGAGGCTCATTTAAGAACAGACCGTTACACACAAACATCAGGAAAAGCTAGAGGAAGAGAAGAAATAGTTTATCTTAAGTATTGCTAAGCACCATCCACGATTACGAAGGAAGCGTCTACAAGCCGACAGCTGAAATTGCAGCTCTACCATTTGGTGCTCAGTTTTGTAGGTTTTAACTGAGCGTTAACAATCATTGTGCAATTGAACACCTCGTTCAGTTCATTAGCTGATAGCTGTGCAGTGCTGTCAATGTGCGAAGTGCAAGCAGGTGCTAAGTATTATAATTATTTGTTTCCTCCCCAGCATTTAAACCACTGGTGATTGCCGACCCCTGGACACGGAAGCGATTTGCTTCACGTGGGAATGATGAGGACAGAGACAACCACAACAGGAGCATCACGTGTGGCGCAGACAGTTGTTCCTCACTTGCTAGCTGATGTGGTTGGTGCTCTTTGCCCTTCTTTAAGAGGAGAGACCCCCCTACTCTGACTCTTGCCTGGTAGAGCTCGTCCTTCTCTCCTCCCGGCAGTTTTCTTGTTGAAATCCCAGCTCACCCTGCTGCTGCGATGCTATGGGATGACCGCAGTCCTTTGCAGGGAGCAACCAAAATGTGCAGATCTTGGAGTTTTCCTCCACACCTTTAACTAAGATACTGACCCACAGAGTGCTAATTAGCTATATTCAAAACCAAGCTTAAAAAATTATAATGAGTTTACTGATTATCAGGTATGAAAATAAGGTCGGTCAAAAACACATCAGTGCTTTAATTAAACCTCAGTGAACTTCAGAGAGCAAGATAGAACGACGATTAATGGCTCCTATTTTTGCTAAACTTCCCTTCTGTGGCCTGTTACTTCAAGGCAGGGACTGTCCCCGTTTGTCACACTTCCGCTCATGTAAATCGCCCGAGCAAGACCAGTACTCACGCACCGAAAAAGCTCTGCAGGATGGAGGGAAGGTAGTAAGTATGTTCCTTGTGCCCACAAACAGACCTACTTCTTATTTTAAGCCAAACTATTGTCAGTCAGCAGCATGTTTTCAATTTAGCTACTTTTACACACTGATTTACTTTGCATACACAATATATCGCTCCATGTGGCTTATTTGTATTTTTGTCCAGGATGCAACTAACATTATCAAACTGATACATGTGCACTTTTGTTGCGGGCAAATTTAAGACCATGGGAACTGAAAGAGCGAATCAGACTAATGGTTCATCCCATCTGGCTGATGGTTTCTGGCTGGGCAATGTGCAAATCCCTGGGTGGGTGTGGAGGGAGGAGGGACAACGAGCCATGGTGGAGGGAACGGCCCTTCCTCCAAAAACCTCCTTGTCTTGTGAGAATGAGCCTTTCTGAGATGTCTCGTGTCAGAGATTGTATCCCAAACACTGCATTTACTATCCCTGCGTGAATTTTGACAATTAGTTTTTGAATCTCTATATAGTTTTGACTTCTGTTAAAAAAAATTCCTAGTACACGTTAGGAAGTGAACTGAACTGCAGTAACTCCCCTGAAGCCACGTGTCACGCAGTCAGTCCATTAGGGAAACACGCCTTGAGGAACTTTTTAAGAACAGATTTTTTTTTTTTTTTTCCATTCAGCAAGCTAATTTGAAACTGTATTACAATATTGCATGTTAAACATGGAGCTATAATAAGAAATTAATGGTATAAAAGGTTTGGAGTGATAATTAATGTGCAAGAGCAAGAGGCTCCTCTCCAGCCTAAATACTATGATGAACAAAAAAAAAAGGGGGGGACTCAAAGGAACTCGGCTATAATAAAGAGTGTTTTTACTCAAAAATGTGTCCATTTTGTTGGAAACTTGGACTTGTCTTTGTCAGATCACACCAAAGAGAAGAAGTCCCTATGTGTGAGAGCTGCTGGAGTGCCTGTTACTCAGGTGAACCAGCCGTGCCCGCTGTGGCAGCTCAGCAGAGCAGGGCTGTCAGTGGTGCTGTGGCATTTTACAGCTGTTTTCCTGCAGCGTGTGGTCATTCTATGAGGCAATGCCCTCATAGAAGGTGGAAGGAGCCAAGTGCAGGTCCCTGGCCCTGGGGAAGGAAGGCAGGAGCCCTTCAGAGACACGCTGCCCTTTGCCACCTGCCAAAGGCGACACCAAGTGCTGGAACCATGCTCAGGTGTCTCAAACTGGGCCCCAAAAGTAAATGGAAACTTTTGACCTTCACTGCTATGTGCCTCATTTCCTCATCTCTACAGTGGAGCTGATGTTTCCTCCTCTTGTAAGAGCGCGAAATGTGTTCATTAGCATCCGCGGAGCCTGTGCGTGCTGTGGAGAGGGCAGGGCAGCAGCGCTGTGGAGGAAACACATCATGCAGAGAGCACTATGGCACCCGAAGCCTTTCTATATAAGGTCTGTGGCTACGTATTGAGTGATAAGGATGAAAAGAAATACTGAGTGACTATGTATGCCCCACATGAAATAATGAACCTGTGACTGGTGCTAATGCAAATACAGACTGATGCATACAAGAAAGACAACTTACAGTCCTGTAAGAAACCAAAACTGAGGCATTTAAGCCCTTCAGTTTTCAACGCTAATGTTCTTCCCAATGTTTGGGTTTGGTTTGTTTGTTTTGGCTTGGTTTTTTGTGTGTGGGTTTGTTTTTTTTTTTCAGTTCAGGTTCTCTGTGGTATATGAAATGGATGCAGACTTCCTAAGGGCAAAGGGATCTTCCAGTACCCATCTCATCTCCACATCCATACCAGTACTGCAGACAGGAGACTGTGGCTTTGCAGTTCCTGCGTGCAACCCATGATGTCTTCACAAACTGCTGGGTTTTTTTTTTCTAAATCAGAGTCCTTGTACAGTCTTTATAGGAGGGAGAGCCTACCTCTTGGTAACTTAATCCATGGGAGACTGACTTCTTTACAAAAAACTTTTTCCTTGTTTTTATTTTGAACTTGCCTAGCTTCCCTTTGTCAGCTAAACCAAAGGGCGTTAGATCTCCTGGCAGCTGTAATGGGTGAGCACGCACAGGGTAACTTTTCTACTGCATGGGACTGAGCCTATGAAGTATTAAGTGCCTTCAAGGTCCACTAAAATCAATTGGATTGAAGAATGCTGCATCCTTGAAGGGCTGGGCCCCAAGGGATGGTTTCTTCTGGGATTCACTGATTCTGAAGACAGGTAAAATAAAATATTTAAAGCAGCCTGACATGCACAGGCTAAATTATTTTCCTTTTGTGCTGAAACATAATTTTTTAAATATGCCTTGAGCATGCTGCGAAAGCAATCTTTCTACAGGTTTCCTTAGTGGGGAGTGTTTGCTCTCTGTGCTCATCAGTCACAAACACTACACAAGGCCTCAAAGCATCAGGAAAGTTTAAGTTCTATAACAAAACATTTTTGAAAAATAAGATAGAATTGTTTGTGGAAGAAGAGTCTATCAGGTACCTGTGATGGGAAAGTATTACTACAGGGACATGCATCAGCAGTACGTACTTTACATTCTTAGTCCATTGGTTTCTACAGCAGTTCTTGTTCACAGTAATGTGAGGCAGTTAATATGGGATCTGAACACCACTGGACTGATAAGCCTTCATACTGACTTGCAAAAGTAATTTTCAGTAATCTTTGAGGGGAAAAATTACATTTAGTGAGAAAAAAAAGAAAAAAAAAAGCTAAGGCATTCGTGCATCCTATTTTATTGAGTGTGCAAGTAATAGACTATGCAGAAATGGAACTTTTGATCCATTAGGCTGTGCATAGGGACAAACTGCTGCTGAGTTACTGTGAGAAAGTTAGGCTTCCAAATAGAAAAGTTTCACAGTATTTTCCTAAAATCTCATTTGAAAATGAGATGCCAGTATTACCATTTAAGTGCAAACTTCCATCAGAAAGGCCGGGAACAAGGTTCCCGATCCAAGGCTCTGCTCTCACGTATCATGCTCCCACTACCACAATTAGTCATTCTCAAACTATGGGTTTTCTGTGACTATTGTGCAAGGCAGTGGTAACATCCTTTCCTAAAAGTTTAATGAACAGAACTATCTGTGTTTGCATTGCTCCAACGATTGCTTCATACCCTGAGCCAGGCCAGGCAAAATAGATAACTTCCAAACAATTTTAATTTTCTTGACAGAAAGATGGTTCGATTCCCAACCAGGCCTAATCACCATATATTTCTTCTAAATCCCCAGCCCTCATATGTTCAGTACAGTGACATGTGAGTATTTGTGGCTGTCTATTGCCACGGCCTCTCCGCTAATGAAGGTTTCTCAGATCTGGATGAGCGTATGGCAAAAGCTTTCCTTCTTCTAGAGGTGGGCTTTGCAGGGTCAACTTTGAAAAACGCCATCAGCACAGACACAGGTGAACCTGATCGGCCCATTGTACCTGCTAAAATCAGAGGTTTCAGGGAGATTCAGCCACATTTCCCAAAGCATCACAGGCACAGATTGCTGAGGTTATATATTTCAACACCTAACTGCTGGGCAGCTGCCACCCAGTTTGTCTCCATCCTCAAGGTGATGGGCTTCATGGACATGTCACAGGGAGAGCGAGGTCCCTGAGGAAGGAATTGTCAGAAAACACTGAAAAAAGGTCTGGTTTGCTCTGTCAAATAAGGCTAGGAGAGCTTCTGTATTTGAAATAACAGTGTCAGTGGGTTCCCCAGCATCTCTGGGGGGCTGTAGGAGGGGCCTTCCTAGGGCACCACCATCCCTACCAGATGCCGAGGTGACCTCACACCAACCTCACATATTCCAAAACCAGACATGTGGCTCTTTTATATCCCAAAGCCACGAGCCCACGGGAGAAGAGTGATGGCTGAAAACCTGCCGCAAAGACCTCACCGCACCACCCCTCACCTGCTGTCCCTGCTCCGGCAGCACCTTCTGCCTTGGGGTCCCTGATTCCACATCTCCTCCACCTGTCACGTGGGGGCTAGAAACTCACTGCTGAGCTGAGGCTTCAGCCGGGGGGTACTTAGGAGGGTTTGTTGTTATTCTTGGCATTTGTGTCTAAACACTTCAGACTTCTGAGCCCAGTAGTGCAACTGTAAAAACAGCAACGCCTAAATATCTTTAAAACCTAGCAAGGGGCAGGAGATGGGGAGGATAGTGAGGGATGGAGTGGTTGAACAAGGTCGTGCATGAAGGATGCTGTGCTGGAGAATGCTGAGGCCACGGGCATCCAAGATAGACCGTGGCTCTCCAGGAGAACAGCACTGGAGAAAACACACGAGCTAAGATATGGGCTACAGTAGCAGAGCTTGCAACTACCATACCAAACACCAGCCTGAAACAGAAAGGGATCCAAAACACACAGAAAGCCCTGGCTTTGCATATTTGAAATAAGACATTATTCAGGCTTTCCAGCTCCCAATCTCTCAGAATTCTGTTCAAAGAAAAACCTTTGCATTAATCCTCCTCCTCCATCCTTACGCAATATTGCTCAGGGTAAAAGGAAGTTTCCTTGCTATTTTCTAAATATACATTTCTGTGGTTAGAAAATTAGAGAAATGACACGGCCAGCCTTCCTAAATGTGAAGGGCTCATTTGGGGAAGCATACAAGTCATCTGCTGCAGCAGAACCTTATCGCTTTGTGGTAGACAATTGCAAAACGCCTCTCTTAGCCAGAGTCACATTGGGTTTAAATTGAGCTAGACAAGGGAACCACAAAAAGGGCTTGTGGGTAGCTGCACTGCTAAAAGCATGGGGCCTGGCACTGGAGTGCCGTTAGTTAAAACGCTAATTTGTCAGGGAAGAACGAGTGGAGTAGCCTGCAATGCGAATGTCTTGCATGGTTTTTCAGAGACAAGGCTTTGCATAGAAGACGAAGAAAAACCCAGTGACCATTTTAAACTCGGCAGCCACTCCCAGTGCAGCGGGAGTTAATGCTGCGTCAGACTTTCCATTAATGCTTCTGTTTTTGCAGGGGCTGTAAAAATGTGCTTCAGGCAAAAACTTGTGATTCAGTGGCTCAGCTGAAGAGTTAACTTTTCTTTTCATACACATCCATTTTCAGAATGGCGATTTATAATAATTTTTGTGCAGATCTATATATAGTTCTGGTGTGGTGGAAGAGGGAGCTGGGGAGGGAGGTGATACAGAGCCTCACACCCAGCTGCTTGGCGCTGCTGTCGGGCTGGGCAAGACGCTTGGGGTCTCTGAATGGCTGGTATAAGTGGGACTCAGCATCCCCAGGGCCAGTGACACTGCTGCCTTGGGAAAAAGTGGCCAAACTAAGGCTTCTATTCTACTTAGACGGCAGCCTGGGATAAAACTTACATGAGGAACCAAGGCGTGCTCTCCTTTGGCTGCAGGGAGCATCCAACCTCCCTGTACTAAATGTGCGTTGTCTTCATACATCTAGCAGGGGCACAACAAATGTCTAAAAGTATTTCCCTGACTGATTTCTCTCCTACGTGGGTTTACACCCACCTATTTTTAATGCAGTTGCCATTCCCGACTCCAAGAGGGAACTCTTCGGGCAGAACTGTGCCAAAATTATCTGTAAGAAACCTTTGGAGGTAAATGGAAGCCCCTGAAACGTGGGATCACACAAAGGACTGGGCTCCTGGCCTTGCAACAGCTAATTAACAGAAGCTCGGTCAATCCTGCTATCCAACCATGCTTAGTCCCGCAAACCTTGGTGGAATGGCTGGGCAATGGGCTTGTCAACCCTCCTCTTACATTTGCACTAAGGAGTCAGTGCTGGGCAAAATATTCTCTGATGTCTGGCAAATCCCTGACTATCTGTAAAGCCCATCTGGGCCACAGGCAGCCTGGACACCTCAAGCAGCTCTGTGTACCTTAATATAGTCTCCGCAGTACAATCACACTGTCTTTTACAACGGCTCCACTAATTACTGCAGCCAAGTGCCAGCAAGCGGACAGATTTACAAGGACACAGTATTGCCACTCTCTTCCTTTGTCCATATCTTAGAAGTTGAATCTCATGTCCTTTCCCTAAATAACACATTAGCCCATGTTGTCCAACATTATCTGTTATTTTCCCTCTAAATATTTTCCATACAAAGAAAAATACTGTTATTTTTATCCATTTTCAGAAAAGGTTTCCTTTTTCCTTTGCTCTTTCAAGAAAATAGGCTCCTAGTAGCCATTTATCATGATAGCTAAATTAGCCAGTACCTTTAATACTTGCAGCACAGAAAATCACTTCATCAGCTGCACAATTTGAGCTTACTGGAGAAGACTTTTAAGAAAGAATGAGAAATGAAACCTAGAATAACCATTTCTTTCCCCTTGTCCCTTTGAGGCACCAGAGTTCAAGGTATTTATTTCTTTCCTTGTACACTGAGAAATCCGTGATGGTGGTTAATTGAGCGCTAAAAGCCCATGCGACTGCAGTTTCACTAAGATGCTGTATTATTTTTTTACTTCCAATCCTGAACTGCTACAAGGCGAAACAGAACAGAAGCAACTGTATTTCAGCGATGGGAGAGATGATTCTGTACTGAAAGAAGCGGTGTCCTTGTGAAAACAGGAGTACGATCGCACAGTCTGGCTCCTATGTGGTTCCTGTGCGTAACAGCTAGGTGCCAAAATTATTCAATAAGGGTTGAGGAAGAACCTACACTGCAAGGGCACCATGCAAGGTCACCATGAAGAGGTGTGCATTGACTTTCTTGGGTGAACATTACCACGAGGAGGAGCTGGCTGGTACCTCTGTAGCTCCTCAGTCTTCTTCCTTTGGAAGAGACCACAGGCAGCCCTCATCAGCTGCTCAGACCATGGGTAGTACGGTTACTGGGTCAGGCTCTCCCTGCAGTGCCTGCCCAGGATGTGAACCTGAATGCAGGTATGTTCTCCAAAGCGGTGCAGATGACAACTGGAATAGTGGTGGAGGTGGCACCTGGACATGCGCAGCAGCATAAGGATGATGGCTGAACATGGCCAAGACACAGACGTCCACCCATGGCAACCCTCTGCCATCACTGAAAAACTAAAAATGTAATGGTGTCACCCCAGTTTAAAGATGGAAACATATAGGTAGTGAAAAACACTCTCTATGGTAGTTCCTTACAAAACACTTTGGTTTCCATGAAGTGACAATCTCACTTGCAGCTTAAAAAAATGTCTTAGGATGAAAGTTGCTACCTGCTTGCCAGATGCCTTTAGCTGCCCTCTTCCATCAACACCAACACAGGTGCAAATCCAAATGTGCCCGTGCATGTGCTGTGCCTGATCAATCAGTTATAGGTTGAGATGGCAGGAATTAGTGAAACAAAGATCCATTAATAAATAATGAAAATATTTTCAAAAACTTTCCCCTCTTCCAATTTTTAATCTACTTTTCTTACAAATAAGTTAGTAGTTGAATGCTATAAAAATGAATTTTTTCTTCAAGGATTTCTGATTACCTACTTTGTGTTTTTCCAGCAGGTTGATGTAACTGGCTCTGGCTCTAGAAGACAGCACAGCCTTTGATCATCTCAGTTCCTTCATTATTACCTGAGGGAGCCATCAGGAACTCTCTCTCATGTCCAAAAATTATCTAGCCTATCTTCTTGAATTTCTTTATTCAGTGAATTAGTTTTCAGAATTATTCATATTTGTTAAGAAGAATCACTGGCACTACATGGTTCAGTTTCCCCTGAGCTATGTCAGTTCACAATTTCGCAAGGTGTTCGAAATATGCATCCCCTGCTGTGTAACACATCAGAGATGAAAGCCCCTGTTGCCCCTCGCACTTGGAGAGACTCGGGCAATACCCCCAAATTTGTGCACTTCAGTCCCTCAGATGATGGTAGGATGTGGCAAAGCAAGATATTTGGCTCCTCTGTCCCTTCAGCTCATCCACCTAGCACTTCAGGAGGCTCAAGATCTTCTGCAAAGGTTCCTGAAATGGATCCTGCTAGTGTGGTTGTGGCACTCGATTCAACATATGGGGCAAAGCCAAGAGGGCTGGGCCTTCTGCTTGGCACCAGCGGGCACAGCCAGCTCCTCACAAATACATCGCTTCAGCAGTACAAATCACATCAGATCCAAAGGCAGGGATTACTGGGTGTTTTTTCTAGTGTGCATAAACTGATCATGACAATGAATGGTCAGGCATTTGCACTTTTCTATTTCAAGACAGAGGACACAGAAGATGAAGTCTTCAGCTTCAGTTCAAGGTTTGAAGGACATAAAGTTCTTGTCACCCAGCTGTGCACCCCCAGCCTCCACATTGCTGCTATAAGTACTTGTTCCCCGCTTCCCACTGTTAGGACACTTGTGCTGCACTTTCAGTGTGAGTCATTTAGCTGCCCAGGACCGGAGGCTTTTCACCAAATCCACGTTTTCTTACTAGTTCACACTGAAACTGTATTATTTCCTTGTTGAGCCAGTTGCACCAACACTTGTTTCTATGTGGTCTACTGCTCTAACATCCACACCTTTTCTCTTTAGTACCTGGCTTCAAAAGCCGCTTTCAGCAGGGCGACACAGGCGACCCATGTTTGTTTTCCAACCCCAACAGACATCCTGTATGCCCTTGGGTCACGAAGCCACTCTCAGCCTCCTCCTGTTTACAACAGCATAATACATGATTTGTTCCACTTTGCCTCCTGCATTACAACCTCTATCTCCTTGATATTTTCCACCTTTCCCTCTCTCCTTTGTAATCTGATTTACACACACCCAATGAACTGCAAGGATCTGGGCTTCCTGGAGCTCCTGAGATATAAATAAATAACAAAAAGATGATAGTGAGTTGGTATATGGCTAAGCAAAGGCAGTTTTGTTTCTCAGCAGGTTTGTGTGAGCTGTTTCTGGTTTCAGTTCACATGGGTTCTTTCACCTTCTGAGTTTCTCTTTGACATTCAGGTTTCTGCCTTTTTTTCCACCTGAAGCCAAAAAAAAAGTCAGGTTTGCTCAAAAGCCACACCATTTTTTTAAGTTAAAAAAGCTCTTAATTCTACAATTGGATTATTTCTAACTTGACAGTTTCTTGTTTGTTCAGTACTCAACATCCTGATACTCCTGTTCCTATTCAAAGCAGTTATGCTCACAGCACAAGGACGTTAGTGCACGTACCTGCCTGTCAACAACCATCTTTGCTTATGACTAAAAACAGAACATGTACAAAAATAGAAGCACCAAATTTCATCGTCAAAATGAAACAATTACAGGGGAGAGTTCATAACTTCGTGCTGAGGTTCTTGTAGGCCTTCCACGGGCCAGATTTCATTATCCTCATAAATAGGAAGCTGACATCAGTACAGAGATCTGTGTTCAAGCTCTGTTTGCCACAGCTGTTGTCTTTGGTGTGGTTTCATTTTATTTTGAATTTCTACCAATGTTTAATGCAGCTGCTACTGTTCTGCATGTAGTTAAGTGTAGGTGCAAATTATGAAGCAAAATTAATTGCCCATTAATAAGTTTTTGCAGAGGATTGGATGCTTAATGCTGATTTGTGTTTCAGAAAGATTGACAAATGATATCCACACTGCTTACCTGCTTCTCCCTGGTTTCTGTTTAGCACGTGATTGGAAGAATTTGGCTTTAATGTTAATTAATGCCTTCAATTAGAGCTCACTACGTATATTAAGCCTTGGCCATTTCAGTTTCATGATGAACCCATATGCAGAATTTGCTGACTCTACAGTTAGCGAGAACAATCTGTATAAACTAAATTTTCGTTTGTTTCCCAGCCCCAAATAAACCTGTTCCCAGAACTGACTCTTCTAAACCTTCATATTCACATGGCTACGTTTGTCTGTCGTCTTTTCCGATCAACAAACAACCAAAACAGCAACCCTAGCACACGAGCAAAAACCCGCCGGCGAGTAGAGGTGCGAAACCGCAGAAGGAAACGGGCAGAAGCAGAGGAGCGGGGAGGAGATGCTGGGGATGCTCCTCCTGCCCTCTCCTCCAGCACCGCACCAGTGGAGGGACCTGCCTGCCTGTGGCCCATGCAGAGAGATTGCAAAACGCAGGAGCGAGCGGGTTTGTGCAGAGGCCCCGTTAAAAGGCACTTTTGCCTGTTCCTGTGTTGCTGGGTGAGGGATGGCACGCGGCACCCACACCATCCCACCGATGGAGCCTTGCCCGCGTAACAGCGACCTTGCGTGGCAGAGCTGAGCTCCAGGACCCAGCTGCAAAACACTCAAACTGCACCAAGTGATTCGGTCAGCACTTCGTTTTTTTCCCAAAGGATGCTGATGCTTCCTCGGGCTCTTGCTGCCCTCACCCTCAGCTGCGCCTCTCAGATTGTCTTTTCTCACCTTTTTTTGTGAGAATGTTTGTGTGCGAGACGCAGTATTTGTAAACCAGTTTACAAACTGGCCCTGGCAGCGCAGCCGCGGTGGGGCTGGATGCGCTGCTGGCTCAGCGCCTGTTTGTCAGGGCAGTTCCTGCACATTTCCAGCTGGTGTCCAGCATCGCTACCTCAGGCTCTCCTGGCAAGTCATCTTCTCACTCGACATTGCGCACTGCTGGCTGGGAAGTTTACAATCCAAACATCTAGACCTATCAGTAGGCCATTTTGGCAAATTATTTATTTTGCTTGTGTTTTGTTTGGCTCTCCTCCCCAGTGAGATCAGAGATAAAGCATATTTACTAGTTGCTGCTTGCCCCGGCCAGCTGAGGAGCTGGGCTGGAGTGAAAGCAGCTGTTTCTGAGCAGTATGCATGGCTTGTGCTCATTCTCAATTCCCAGCGAGCAGGATCCTTCAGCGGTGATGGAGTAGCTCCGAGTTTCAGTCTATCTGTCACTGCTCGACTGTTTTACTGTGCACACAATGCACTGATGGGCGACATCACTCAACTGCAACAAGTCCAGCTACAAAAGCAAGTAGCAGCAATTTGTAGCCTCAATGCAGCCATTTAATCATTCCCAACACTTCCCTGGTTGCCACTCTGGATAAACTAACTTGAGAATTAAGAACAAATATTTGACTTCCCCCCCCTCCCCATAATTTTACGCAGCCCTGTTTAGACTGTATGGTACTTAACAGGAGACCTTTGCCCTTTAGTTAAAAGCTGTGACCAGGAAATCCCACCTCCTCTTAATGAGCTTTTTTGTTCAGCTTACAGGGAGGGATTTGCACTCCACTCTTGCACTACAAATGCTTTGTCTGCTTGGCGTTTTTATTCAGCTGATGAATAAAAAAAGCAAACGCCAAACTCTACACATGTTTCAGTCTCCATTAAGACAACAAAGAGCTCTAAATACAGGTCCTAGCAACAGCAACAATTTTTTTTTAAAGAGTGAGAAGAAAGAAAACATGGTCATTTGAGCTGTGGTACTTTCCATAGCTATTCCTTAACGCTTTTGTCAAAAAAGCTATACGCTTTTGACTATCAAAATACATACCTCTAGGTAAAAGGACAGACAGCATTTTCGGAATCAATATTACGCTCTTTCTACTGTGAAACAATCGTACAAGCAGACCAAGCAGTGGCCTTTGTCACTTTTTTTACTTGCTTATGTCTTTTAACCACATGCTGAGACCTCTTGTACTCCAGTGGCCTTCAAAGTATTTCCCACCCCCCTCTTTATTTTTTAATGTGCCTCAGACAGCTTCTGGCTTTCTCTAACCTCTTGTTCTTTCCTTCTAATCACTACGTACGCTTAATAACGATAGACTGCAGACACCAACATCAGATTACGAACGGGCTGAAAAGAGGAGGATTAAAACGCAGTCACAACAAGAGACCATTCTGCAGAAACCTCAAGATATTTGAAGCAGATGGAACAAAATATATTTAAGTGGAGAGCAGCAGAGGAACCTCGCTTTCCGGAGAGGGAGACTAAACCCTGTGCGTGCCGCCCTGTGCACAGGAGTTGAGCAGGAACGGTTCTCCAGCCCATTACCCAGCCACGTGCTGGCTGTTCGCTGGCGGCTGGCAAGGCTGGTTAAAACGGATCTGGCAGAATGGACAGGGAGACTCGGTTATCAGAGAGCATATAATAGAGTATATTAAGTAAAACCCTGCTGCATGAGAAGGATAACAGCCCTTTTTTTGATGCTGGGCCTCGTTCTAGCTGTGCAGAAGTTGACAGCTTACTGAAATCAGACATTTGAAAAACCCCTTATTTCAATGATTCCCAAGCCTTTTGGGCTAGTTAATGACTGTCAGCCCTCACTGCCTCTTACGTGCCACTGAGCACCCATGGCATTTACCTGCTCATGTGAAAGCCCCAGCAAATCAATGCCAGTCATGTTATTGGCAGCTCCTTGGCATCACTGCTCAGCCTGGGTGAGGGTGGGGGACCCAAAGGAAGCCTTGACCTGAGCTGGAGTACCTGGGATGCATGCAGGAGCCTGTGTGACCATCACGGGTAGCTCAGAAAAAGTGGATGAGGTATGGTAGCGTTAGGTGAGATCAGTCCAGTGAGCCTTGGTTCATGCCTAAATGCAACGAACTAAGCTGCAAAAACCCAACTGGTTTAGAAAATTACAAGGTAGGATCGATTTCTTATCTCATTATAGGTGCCAGATATGCCTGCACGGTAAATGTTAGCTACTCTGCAGAAGGGCTTGTCTGTATGTTTTAGGTACCAGCACTTCTTTTCTCAGATGTGTTCTCCTGAAACTATTTGAGATTCCAAACTAGCTTTTCTTGTTGCATTCTCTGCACTGCCAAGCTAGATCTTCAAATACGAGCATAACATAACTGACCTGACACCGAAATAAACATTATCCAAAGGATTTTAGGATGCTCTACATCAGCATCTTTATATAAAAAGAAAATCAGGAAATTGTTTCTCCACTACGGCTAGAAAAGCCTGGATGAAAACCTACCATTTATTCTAATGAGGGATTTCTGGCCGCAGCTGTTATTTCAGGGTCCTGAACAGTATTTGCTCTGTGTATGTGATCAGAGCTGCTAAAGAGGGAAATCTTCAGGGAGGATGGGTGAGAGAAGAAAAACCAAAACAAAACATTTCAGCGATCAAGGTTTCCCTGCACCACCTTTTGGGTTGTTTCTTAACTGTTGACTGTTTCCAGCTGCCAAAACCTTTGAGCTTCTCGTGGGAGAAGGAGACCGTTTCAGCAGGAGCACTGGGGGATGTCACGGGTGCGCTTTGCATGTCCCTGTACTATCAGTCCCTCAGGCTGCAGAAAATCATTGACCCCAGGCTAAAATCCAAAAAAAGCTGAAGAGGCTCAGTGCTGCACATTGTCATGTCTAGAGTTTACTCCCTGAAATCAGAAGCTGGATCCAAGCCCCTAGGCTCATACATGGCACTTTAGGAGACCTGGGATTCAGCCCCTGCACCACGCAGACAACCGCTTCAGAAAAGCTGAAGACTGCTTTGCCTTAGCTTTTAGTTGGTTGGATCTCTAGCTCAGGCTTCATGTCTCCCACTGTCACTTGAAGATGGGGACCTACAGTAGTGCCTACAAAACCTTCCAAAAAGTAGCAAGAAAAGCTGCTCCCTTGGTTTCCCCAGATGAGGACGGAACTCAGCCAGCACAGGGTGCTGGGTTTAGTTGCCTTTTCTGCTACTGGGCAGAAAATAATGCTTCTCTTATTGGAGTAGAATTTGGCTTAACAGAAGAAGGATTTACAATTCACACTGTAATCAGACCTACATCTCCCCTGCCAAATGCTCCAGACACTGGAATTAGCTTTATACCACTCACATTTTACTACCTCGTGAATCTTTCATACTATCTGGACAGCGCTAAATCTTGCTGGTAAGGGATGGATGTTGCTCCCACCCGAGAGCATCCCACAGTTTCACCAGGGAGCCCTCTCACCAAGTTTAGAGTGTGAAGGAGGAGGCAATCAACCCCATCCCACTGTTTCAAAAGAAAATGCAGACTGCCATTGCATTTCTACCGGGAGCCCAACCATGGATACTTGGTAAACGCCAGCCTCTATTTCCATATTTCAGTTGTGCATCATTGCAAGACAAACAGACACTAAAGTTCTTGGCACCTCCCAAGATCACATCACGTTGCACATGTGTGGGGGCAGAACCACAACTGTCCCAACAAGATGAGACCCCAAGCCTGCTTCAGCTACCTTCAGGATGAGATGTTTTCAACAATTCCGACTGCATGTACATTTTACCATAGTCTTCTCCACTCAGCCATGCCCCAGAGGAGCTTTTATGGCCCACAGTGATTGCAGGCCAAATATTCCAGTAATCTCAACAACAATTAATTTATAACCTGCTGTGGTTGCAGATCGTGAGTTCCTGCACTTGTTGTTGGTGGCGTGGAGAAGCATAGGCAGGAAAGTGGGTGATCACCCAGACTCTGCTCAGTGGGTCTTTTCTGACCCGAGATCCAGCAGCTGTCAACACTTTTCCAGATATAAATCTAAAAGATGAAGCTCCACCAGGCCCCGCATAATGTTTTTGGTACCCCTCAATTAGAAACACTTTCTCACATACCTACTTTCATAAAATCACCAGCTTCTGCATCTCTGGCAGAAAGTTTTGTAATGAATTTTTTTTTTTAATATATTTTCAGCTGTAAACAGCAGAAAAGCCCCTTCAGGCACTTCACTAGACCTTTTATCCATATGCAGGAAAAAGAATTGATTGATTTTGAAGTTAAACGTTGGCATCTGCTGTTATTCAAAACCAGGACCTTGGATACACTCATCCGCCATGCTTTCAGCTCAGCCACCAGTGTGCTGCAAATGAAGACAAGCTGTTGTCAAATGAGAAATGCAAAATAGTCAATCTGTTTGTCTGTTTAATGTAACTGGGAACATAAGCTGCTAAAAATGCTACCATTCTGCACTGTCAGATGGGAGACACTCTCCAACAAACGAAAGCCTAATGACCCATTTTACTCAGGCGCTCTGGAGTTCCTCCTAATGGTATTTTCCATATGCACTTCAACATGCTTTTAACTGAAACTGCAAATGGTACTATTTTCTATCTAACACAAGCGTGTAATCTGTGTAGCGTATTTTTTTTTCCTCTGGCACCATGAAGGAATGCTGATGTTCAAGGCGTCTTGAAACAGTGAGCATATTGCTCAAGCATCTGATGCTCATCTTCTCTTTACACCTGTCATTGTACTGTATTAAAGGAAAAAAATCAAGTCATTAACCATGATAGATATGTTTTTAATAAGAAAGTGTTGTGCCTCACCAGGCAGATAAATAGCAAGTCTTAAGATATCTTCAGAGCCTGAGCATACAATTACAGAATAAAGTTAAATATACTGGGGACTCTTCAAAGACTGCTAGGACTTGTAAAGATTAGGTCTCCATCAATTACCCAAGCTGCACTTCTTCAAGAATTTTCTAGCATTAAAATTGCTAATTTGGCTTCTCCTCTGAAAGTTGCCCATTCCCTACAGATAATTATGTGTGAAAAGTTGCCTAAACAAAACAGTGATTTGGCCAAGAAAACAAGTGTGCTCTGTTATCAAGTCACGAAACAGCCAAAAATAATTCTAGTATTGCCAGAGCAGGATGAGAAGAAACTCTGGACATCTTGTCCATTTTATCAAATATCCTTGGGGTTTGTATAGTAGAAATTTCATGGGTCTGATTTCAAAACCCACAGAACTAGGGTTTTTTTGCAAACTAGAGTTTTTTTGCCTCTCTTCAGAGACAGCAGAGAACCAGCCAGTGCTGGGTTTGCTTTCTCAGAAAAAGCGGCAGCCCTGCGGTCTGTCGGCAAACTCACCGGGTGTGCTCCTTTAAGCCATTGCAGTCTTAGACCCAGCTTTATCTCCACCCCTGCTGTTATCACATTGATATTTTCGTTAATTATTGACACAAGAAACGCTCAGTCATGAACTGCAGAGCCCTGGCAATGCTCTGCTGCACTGAGCTGAGCGGCGGTGCTGGAGGGTGCCTGCTCCCCTCTGGCTCCCTCACCCTCGGGGTGCTGCCTGCAGCGACCAGCAAACCTCCCAAAAGCTCTGAACATCTTCAGGCACTCCATTTCCCCCTGTATAAAATAAGATCCTACTCATCCAGATTCCCCAGCACTCCCCAAAATACACGGTATTATTTTTTCCCCATAATGCTCTTTGCAGGCTAATGTACTACTGGTGGGGCCACAGAGGGCAAAGCAATGGGACCAGAGTGTCCCCAGGAGGACTGGCCAGGGGATGCTGCTGCAGGTGAAACCTGACCACCGTGGATGGGCCCACCACATCATCAGCACCAGCTCCATGGGTACCACTCAGCTGTGCTGCACACTGAATTCAGTGCTACTTAACCTTCTAGAGAAGTGTTAGGAAACATAAATGAGATAATTATAGCTTAAAATAGTGGGGGCTAGCAGCCTGCGATGATGTGTCAGTGCTTGGGATTTGTGTACTCAGGAGAGAAAGGGAGAGAGAGAGCAAAGAAGGAGCAGTTGCAAAAGTGAAAGACAGAGGAAGAGAGTATTTAGTGCAGGAGGTTAATACAGTGTCCAGTCATCTCCAGGATTATAGAGAAATTTAATATGATCTTGGAATTATCCACTCAGTAACCAAGTAGATATTCGTACATCCAAAAGAAAAAAAAAAAAAAAGGTAAAAGGGTTTGCTTTATTGTAAAGAGCCTGGTTAGCTAAGACAGAGATTTCAGGCTAAGAGGGAAAAAAATCTTTTCCTCTTTGCCTGCTATATGCCTCCCTTCTGCATTAAAAAAAAAAAAAAAAAAAAGAAACAGAAAAAGCCCACCCCAACATAAAACCAAAGCCAGGCCTTTCCATCATAGATCAAAAGTCAGGCAAGTAGTGTTGCATTTCAGCTGCCTGAATTATATTTGGCCTCTGAATAATAAATAGGGAATTTCTCGAACCACAGGCTCATTAATGAGCACTAATTCAGAACTGATGGCACAATGTTCAGTAATTTAAGCAATGTAGACAATGAAGGTTCTCAACTCTGGTACAAAGAGTGACCTACAGAATCTTGCGGAATGAGTAATTACAGCTAATATCCATTTCAGCTTCTATTAGAACATCCAATAAAACAAGGTCATGACAACAGGCAAGGATCACATCCCGGCAAGCATCGCAGTGGGGAGAGACAGAGTCACCCTGGAGCAGGTGGATGGTTCCTATTAGTTGGGCTGCTCAATGAATAAGGATGCTGACAGCTCCCCGGGGGACCGCGGGTGGTGGTGGAGCAGTGTCGTAGGCAGCTCGGGGAATATGAGGGTGGTTTTCAAGAGCACAAAGGTTAGGCTGAGATGGGGTTTATTTTGACCCATAACTAACAAAGGCTCAAAGGACAGACCGTGTGCTACTGGCTCTCTTTTTTAATTTTTTTTTTAAGCCTTTCAGATAGTTTGGTATTAACACATAGAGGGAATGATTCAGTGATCTAACAACTGAGGATGGAACCATGACAAGTTCTAACAAAGGAAAAAGTTGATAGATAGAAAAGGGACAGTAATGGGTGCCTACAGTGTGAAAAATAGTTGAATGAGCAGCAGCAGAGCAGAATGAACTGCCTGGAGAGTTTTCTACTTTGTACAGATGAGCCTTATTAATTCCTAAGAGAGGACAGAGAATGTGGTCAAGAGAGGAGATAGAGAAATGATCTGCAAATTTTTTGGTGCAGTAAGTAAGTGTTTGGCTGTTAAAAACAGTTTCTGACAATACTCACAAGATCTCCTGGTGCTTTTAAAAAAATGAAGGAAGATTCATTTTCCCCCTAAATGTGCTAAAATTTCACTCTAAGATACAGGCAGTTTTTCAGAGATACCATTTGACTTTTACAAAAACATTCAGGGATATTCAAAGTGGTCCCCTCCCAAAACAATTCTTAGGCTGGATACCGTTTATCACAACAATCTGGGCAATACTGAGAAGCCCAAAGGGGGTTGTGACCAGAGCTAATTGCCTAACAAACACTATTCACAACAAATATTTTGACAAACTCATAAAAAAACAGCTTTGTAGGCTAAATCTTTGGCCCTCATCAGATTTCATTATGTAGCTAGAGTGATGCAGTGTGGATGTGACACAAGCTCTGCTGCGAGAGGAGCATCCCCATAGTCTGGGCAATAGTCTGCTTGGTAAAAGCCAATCCAGAAACACCAGGGCTTGGTCTTTACTGATCCATGTGGCTGCAAACAGCCAGCAAATGGTCAACATGGCTCTGAACCACAGTTGTGGCTTTTGAAGTGATGAGTCAGAAATGTAGGTATCACTGTGGCCAGCTTTGGGTGCTCGTCTCTACCCCTTCCCTTTGAGTTTTCGTATGCCCTGCTCTGTGCATGGGGGTTGGACCTGCAGAGAGGTCCCGTGGAAGGGGTCGGGACACGGCATGGACTGTCAGGTGTGAAATACCAGGGAGACAGGCAGGGCTTGGCTCTGCTGCCACATGGACTTCAAGGCCCACAACAAAACGAGATAAAAGAGCATATTTCCCTCAAGAATTATGAGCCATGAATCCTTCGAGTTGGATGTGAGAAAGTATATATTTTCATGAAAATCAGAAGAAAAGAGATCCTTCCTTTTACACTCTACCTACCATGTTTTGCTAAGGGTGCTCCTCTGGCAGGTTTGGATAAAAGGCTCAATCTCCCTAGAGCAGGGGTGTCAAACTTATTTTCACCAGGGGCCACATCAACCTCATGGTTGCCTTCAAAGGGCTGGATGTAATTTTAGGACTGTATAAATGTAACTACTACTACATGAAAATGAGTTTGACACCCCTGCCCTAGAGGGTTGATTAAATGCTGGATTTTGGCAGCTAAGAAGGCACTTTGGTGCTTAAGTCTCTATGGTAGGGGCCGACTCTAAATACTTCTTGCACTACATAAACCCCAGCATCAAAATCGACCTGAAGCACGTGTTGCCACATACCTACTCCTACATACCTGCCCCAGGCACCAGTCTTCATCTAAACACCATTTTGCCTCCCGTTGTGAAACAGCTGCCCCAACATGCTGGTGGGTCCAGCAAGGGAACAACCCTCACTCATTGAACTGCCTGGAAAACCCCTTCCCTCTGGACTGTTTTTCCTTACATAAGAAATCCACCTCCTGGAGAGCTGCTGGAGACCATGGCACATGAGCAAATAGTTGGATGTTTTCAGGAGGAGAAAACCATTTTTAAGAGCGCTGGAAGCAGGAGCAGCAGGACCAGAACCATGGCGGAGGCACCAGCCCAAGCCCCATCAGCAGCCCCTGGAAGGTCCTGCTGCGCTGAGCCCCTGCCAGCACAGAGCTACAATCTTGAGTTGAATTGTGTTGACTTTAGTAATATTAGTTGTAGTAGCATTTCCCAGGGTTGCCGTAGCATCAAATGAATGCCAACTATTTGGATTACCTTCAGCTATATTAATTTCCATACTGGCTTGAGGAATTTTTCCTGCATCACTTGAGAAAAGTACCTCTAAAAGCTGTGCTGCCTTTTTTTTTTTTTCTTTTCCATATACTACCTAGCAAGGACTTCTGCTTTCTGTTAAAATGTGCTGATAGATATTTCTTTTCTGCTTAACTTTAAAGGACCTTGGTGAATACTTTAAGGTTTACAGCTCAAATGATTGTTTAGTAAGTAAACCATTTCTGTGCCAGATTTTGGTAAAATACTACATAGTTAAAATATTTTATTTGGATTCATACCTCATTTCAAAGTGTTGCTCACAATACCTGACAGGAGTTGAACTTTAGTTAGCTATTTCTCCTTTTTTGTTTCCTTCTTTTTGAAGGAAAATAAGAAGTCAAACATAGCTTCTGACACATTAAGCATGACTACTGGGAAATTAAAACAAATGCTGGTACAATTCACAGGGGAAGAAGAACCTAAAGTTTGTTTATAAATTTGTTCCCAGCTCCAAATGCATGTCATAAATTAATAGGTCATCAACATACTGTATTTAGCTGCGAGCAAGTAATTTTCTGTGAAGATATGAGACAGATTATAGCCGGAGTAGCAAACTGGTTGAAAGCAAAGCTTTTTGAGCGCTTTGTAAAATTCATACCATACAACTTCGAGCTCCAACAATATGGAAAATCTTTTTCTGTCTCTGTACTTAACTTTAAGGATTTAGAAAACTGACTAATAACACAAATAGCCAGAGGTTAATAGCCTGGTTCCACAGCTGGAACGCACACCCAGCTCACAGGAGATCCATCACGCCTGTTGCCGGACAGGTGGGGAGCACGGGGCTACGAACTGGGATGCTCTGAAAGCCATCAGTGCCAACAGACTCAAATCAGGAACATTTGTTTCAAAGCAATCAGAATCGTGACCTCACAGCCTCATTTATGCTGGTTTCTGCCAGCCAAATGCAGACGAAACCAAGCTTCTTGTTAACAGGTTACAAAATATTCTGCCGTCCTAACTCCAGAGCTGTGTCTACTAACTCAGAAAACCACGTATTCAGCTGGGTGGGAAGCGGCAGGCTGTGGGTCAGGCCCCAGCAGCCTTGGTGTGAAGTTTGACACATTTTGAGAGGGATTTTCTCCAAGATTCAAATAACTAATTACCTCCATTTAAATACACAGGGAAATTTTAATACCCCTCTCTACAAACATGTCCATATGCAGTGCAGACCCAGGGCAAAGTAACATTTGGAGAATACCAAGACCTGGTGTTAGAATTAAATGCATTTCTCTAGTTTCTGGTCTAGACCTGTATTTTTCTGCCCATAAGGTGCATGTCACCTGGAGGTGGTGTGAACAGCACATGGGGCACAGAGCAACCTTCAGCCCAGGAAGCTCCTTCCCAAGGTGATGCCAGAAGGAATTACTGAGGAATTAAAGCAAGACGTGGCCTAGAGAGCCCTTGGCTTGGCTCTGAAGACAAAAAGCCTCAACCAGTCCACATGCAGCCCAAATAACAGCCTCTTTTGGGGGCTGGTGGAAGACAGCAGGAGAGAGCGGCTCCAGGGTCTGGTGGGTGGAGTGGGATATGAGCAGACCCATTTTGTCTGGGCTTCACTATCAGCCTTTCATTCTCCAAAATGTTAAAACTCACTATTTAATATATGTATATATATGTACTCAAGCTTTAAAATTCTTTCAGCGATGGGACGAGGCAATATTATCTTTGAGAAAACGCAGATCCTAACTTAGTCTCCCAAAAGGAAAATTACTGACTTGAGTAACTCCTGGTAGTTATCCAAATAGCCTTGTCAAATTATTTAAATACCACATTGTGATATTATTGAAGTTGGTACCAAGTTACTCTTGGCAGAAACAAGTGTTGGCTGGCAGGTGCTGAGTAGATGAGCTGTTACTGCTCTGGCTCTCAGTGTCGGCAGCATGGCTGGCTGCTGCGAGGGCTTTTAACCAGGGAGCTCAGCAAAATGCCCTCCGAAGGGGTTACCATCCCTCAGGGGCTCTGGGGGAGTCATTTTTACCTCTCAGAGGCCGGTGACTTATCTGCTGTTACATTGGAGCAATGCTGTATTTTTAGGGGGTGNCTCTCTTTTCTGTCTTAAAAAAAAAAAAAAAGTATGTAAATCTCCAGAGAAGAAAATGGAATTTAAGAATTTACCTGCTCTGTATTAGAAGGAAGCGGGGGGGAGGCTTAGGCTTATGCATTTTTCATTATTCGGGACCCACTCTACCAACATATCCTTAGTGCTTCTATCTCTGCTATAATTTCAGTCGGAAAGTTGTTTAAAATGCAAGAGTCTAGCAGCAATTCACATATGCTATTTCAGAAAAAAAGTTCAGAGCTCAGCTCCAACTGTCTGTCCAGCCGCAGCATCAGGAGAGACAGCAGGAGGAGGGACAGTGTTGGAGGGTGCATGGGACGGGTTCCTTGTCTTGGACTTGGAAATTCAGCTCTCCTCTCAGGAAGATGCCAGGCTTCTCGTAGGGTGTGGGGGTGTCCACCTTGCCTACCGCAGGGCAGAGCTCCCACGAGGCCCCTCTGCCTCCCCAGCCCCACAGGAGATGGGGAGAGCTGGGGGAGTCCAAGGGATACGCACTGAGATCCTGCAGACGGTGTTCACCAGCAGAACCAAGCAAATGCCACAACACCTCCCTGTTTGGCAAAGAGGGCGAGAGACCCCGTCAACAGCCTCTTGCTACATTAGCACCGGTCGGGCTGTGAGGTAGGATACAGCCGTGAGCCTCAGGAAAAGACCTGTTAGACTAATTTTGTCCTCACTTCCTTGAAGAAAACTTTCAGCCCCTCAAATATCCTTTCAAAGGTCTTGTCCAGTTTGGCTGTAAATGTCTTAAATGATGTTTTTTCCACCACTCCCCTTGGGAAACTCTACCTTCCTCTAACAGCCCTCAGTAACAGACCATCTCTTGCTATTCAGCCAACATTTGCTTTGGCTGAGTTTCATCGCATTACTCTTAGTTATATCTTCACGTACCACGCCGACATGCTTAATATAATCCGAAAATTTTTGAGAGTTAAAATTTGTATTACCAAGACAAGCAAAAGGAAGTAAATAGAAGATAATTTTTTCCTTGGGTATTGCTTTCTACAGAGAAGTCTACACAGAATAAAACCACACTCCAAGAAGGAATTAGTAAACAGGTGAAATGAAATGACAGCTTTGTCACTTTTAGTTAAACTGGGATGACAAGATTGTCACTTTTCTTCTGGCCACCTTTACTCTTAGGGTAATTATTTTACTGTTGCTGTGCAATAGATTTCACTTTAGACTCCTGGAAAATGACTATGGCACAAATTCTCTGGTGGACCAGATGGCTACAACTGCATTGAATTCCATATTTTCTCAACAAAAATTTTCCTCTGCATTTCTATCAGAGCACGCCTGCTAGGCTACAGGAGGCAGCACCTCTGCTCATGCCGGAGCAGCGTCCCAGCTCCAGGACTCCATCATGTCAAGCAAATTGATTATTTCCACCTTTCAAAGGTCCACATGTCTGAAATCCATATTATGCGTTTGAGTGCAATCTTACAGAAAGGATCCAAATCTCTCTGCCAGAAAACTTTTTCTTTCTCCAGAAGCTCGTAGGGAACAAGCCTAGATTGTACTTTAGTGAGGTGAACGCAGAGACTGACTTAAATTAATATGTCTGGGAATAAATTATTTCTAGAGTGTCTTGAGCCAGCATCACATGAATAGATTACCATGAAGCACTATGGGAAGCAATAATTCATCTGAAAATCATAGTTTAAAACAGTGAAAAAAAACCTGTGAAAGCTGAGAATAACTATCCAGCGTCTTACTCTCAGTGGCGACAAGTGCTTTGCAATCTGCAAAGTACCTCAGAAGCACTACGAGCCACTGCGTCTTTGCAAGATCCTGGTTTATTTTATTTGGCTGGTAGCAGTGACAACTTAACAGCCCCTCACCAGCCAGCACAGGCCTCCCAGCAGGTTGGCAGGGCCACGTATATCCATAACTATTTCCCAGGTAGAGGAAAACGGGAGATGCCCCACACCAGCTCTACTTCAGCACTGGGAATGGAAAGTCACGTTGCAGTTTTGTTTGCATCTGCCAAAAGCAGCTTTCCCCGGTCAGGTCACCCCCCAGGGCTTGGGCAGACCTCGGGGGGTGTGAGCAGGGCTGCCTCCAAATGCAGAGTGAGCCTGCACCCGCTGTACACACGCTTTTGGAATAAGGACTGGAACTCTTCTACATCTTTTTTCGGCCTTTGATGGGGAACAGCAGGGTTGGTGCCACCTGCATTTCTCTTTGCAACGTGAGCCAGGCTCCATCAATCCAGTTCAGATATTTTACACCCACAATCAGGAGAGCTGTCATTGTGTTACATGGAAAAAAAAAAATCAAACCAACAACAAAAACCACAAACAAACACCTCACTTTCACCTCTGCTGTCCCAATACCATTTAAAATTAATAAGTCATTACATTACTTTTGTCACTAAATAAAACATAGAATTTTCTTCTAATTCAACACAACAAACTAAAGAGCTAAGTGCCTCATGGTGAGACAAATGATAATTCTCTGCTGACCAAAGGACAAATGCAGTCTTGCAGCCTACCTGGTGCCTTAAATTTTCCTACTCCACAAATGAAACCTCAGTTTGTACATCAGGCCAGAGGTTTTATATTTAGCATCCTGTTCTCCCCTCTCACTATACAGCTGTACAAGTCTATTTAAACTCTAGAATTAAAAAAAAAAAACCCAACAACAAAAAAGTTTTGCACCTTGATCACCCCTCATTCCTTTCCTCTACATCACCCTCTCCCTTTTTTCCTAATCTGCCTACAGCTGTGAAACTTTAAAAGTGCCTTTTGTACTTGACCCCCATACAGTGACACGGCTCAGCGAACGTGAGTGGTGCCCTGGGAGCTGCCAGGCACCACCCAGTGCTCCAAAGGTCATTACAGCAGCGACACCCGTGTTCTTAACACCTCACCTAGAAAGTCCAACACAAGATCCTCATTAACTAATGTACAAAAGCCTACATGAGGACAGTCAGCTCTGTAGCACGAATGGCCAAGGTGGGCATTTCTGAGGTGGAAAACCAGCAAAGCCTCCTACACACTGTGATTTCAAACTCCCCAGAGTGTAAAGGGCTGGGAAAGTGATTGTGTGGTTAGTGTGGTTAACATGTGGTTGCCCTTGGTCAGAGCCACGTGGGGGGAGCAGAACGATTCATCTGCAGCACCTCCTCCCCATGCAGCAGTGGTCACGCTCCGGCGAAGCAGGGGAAGGGACAGGGCACTCGTTCCCCGGCGCTGTGGGGCACACGGGATGCACCATCAGGAGGAGAGATGACGATATGTAGAAATGCACGTTAGCCATCTCCAATGTGGCCAGCTTTGTTAGCCATCACGGAAAGGCATCAGCAACGTGGCTTTCAGCAAGGGCCAAACAAGCTCTCTGGAGACCCTGGATACATTATTCTCTTTTCAGCCTGGGATGAGGCTCATTTTACTGCATCCTAAATAAACGTGACTTGAGGACCAAGACCAAAGCAACCTTGAGTACCTCTCCTGGTGGCTGACAATACATCTCCTGCTTGCAGTACAGGCACACACACACAGAAAGAGGCCTTACCTGGTCTAATTCTGTCATCCTGAATATGACCCTCTCTTAGCAGGCACAACCGACAAAACTAAACCTGACTTAGGTACCTGCATTCAGGCTTCAATTTGACACCTCAATCCCTTTGAGATACAGAGCTCAGGTGTTTGGAAACGAGCCTAAGAAAATCATCTTCTTTCTCCTGTGTGCCTACCTAGGAAGAGACACAAAATTCATGTCGAAAACAAAGCTATGCAAAAAAACCCACCCCAACCCCAACCCCAGACCTTTCTTGCAAACTGCACTTAATCAGCAGGACATTTTACATTTCTGCAGACAAGGCCCAGCTTTGTGAAGATGTCTAGAAGGTGTCTAGAGCTGCAAAAGCCGCTTATTCTACTAAGACTTCTGCAGTGGTTTTGGAAAGACAGACATTTGGGTATCCATCTGCATTTTAAAAACTCAGACACTTTGAGAAATATGTCCAAAGGTCCTGTTGCTGCTGCACTTGTTAAAACAGTTAGTGACACTTCCCAAATGTAAATGCAAAATCCTAATATTTTCTATACAGCCCTGTACTACAGTAGTCTGGAAATTACTTGAGGTGATTCTAGAGAAGATATGATGTAATATGTTGCAGTGTTAAATATCTGTGCTTTGTCATAGGAAATATTTTTATACACTACTTTTACAAAGTTTCTGCAGCACTTGAACTAATTTTCCCTACTCAGCAAAACTAAATTCCAAACAATACAATCCCAGTCTCATACAGCTGAAATCATAACCTTGCACGACTTCAGTCTGAAGCATTTGTTCCGCTAAAAGGATTTCCTATTTTGTTTGTATAGTCCTATTTAAGAATATACAACTTCTTTTAATATTACATAAAGAACCGAGCAACTGTTGGCTCAGCAATGGCAACAAGAAATATGAAGAAGGTACACATGTCCAAAAAGATAATAGCTGACTACCAAACCAAGCCCAGAAATTCGTTGTGAAATGAAGTGGAATATGTGAATGGTTACGAAAAACAACTAAATTAATTTACATGGATGGAATAAACAGCACATGAGAGACAACTGCCACAGCAGAGTTATCCTCCTTATTCAAAATAAATGGGATTGGATATGCACATGCATGTGTCCATTTATGGGTATTTATGCGAGGGAGATTTATTAAAATGTTTAATGAAATTGCCATGGTTGTATGAAGTTACACACAGTGGTTTGCAGGTCTAATCCTGCTCATTTTAAGGACAATGGGAATAAGAATAGTTGACTAATTATCACTCTGTAAGTGCTCCAGAATATCCACATTGAATTCTAACAAATTACTAGAACCTCAGGGAAAGAAACAACGCTAATTAAGATGAACTTTAGGTGTAGGACCTAATTAATATGATCTTTACGTGAAACTTATTCCAAATGAAGCAACTTTAAAAGTTATATGAATAAATGCCTTAGGCTGTATAGTACTCAATAAGTGAAAAAATAAACAAACACGTTCCTTAAAATCAGCAAGTAACAAATCAAGATGTTAACATGGGTGTTATGTGGCTGCAAGACTTTGCTTCAGCAAACATTTTGATTTGCTTTTGCTCTGAACGCCACTGTTGGTGAAACGATAGATGCTAGGGATTGTTTCCCTTTCTAACTGGTAACACACAGAGATGCTGGGAGGAAAGCAAAAATATGGCAAGAATACACAAGTGACTCTTTTGTTTAGGGGGAAATATTGATTTCAAGATCTTGTCAAAATGATATGTCAGTCTATTAAAACAAGAACTTAAACTATATCTTTAGGGAACTGAGAAGATTTTTTCCTGTTTCAAGGAAGGCAGTTAGATTCCCAAGCAGGAGAATTTTTGCACAAAGTCAAATAAAGAAGGTTTAATGGTGTATATGTTAGTACAACTTGTGTTTGTGCATCCAGGTATGTGTACACATCTGTACTACTCGGGTACATGGGGACTGAAGGCAGTGTACATAGTCACATTTTGGAAGCTGAAGAAGAAAAAGGAAATTAATCTCAACACACTATTTCTGTTCTCCTTCAATATGACCCTTTCCACCTGGCTGTTTGCAAATGTACAAAATATCAGCTCAGAATCTCTAAGCCATGGGCTAAAAGGCGCTGGGCACGTGTGCCTTCACCCCACCGGGTAGTGCTGGCTCAGTGGGATTCAGCTGACCCCATAAAAACGAGCTCACAAGTTAGGAGAAGATTAAGTTCTCCATGGCACTGACAGGGACAGTGGGAAAGGGACTTTCCCAGTTTCTGGGGACAAACAGTTACTCTAGGAATATTGTTCAGTTATCTGGAAGAATTATTTTCCTTACGAAACTGGACAAACTCTTACTTCTTACAGTCCTGCTGCATCACCCATCTGGGGCTAAAAGCTGAGCCTGCTGAGAAGCCCAGAGCAGAGTTCTGGACATCTCCGATGGCACCTACATGCCATATGGACCTAATCCTCTGGCTGGAATCCAGAATCTCAGGGTGAATTCTGATCCCACTGAAACCGCTGGCAAGAGTCCCACTGGTTTTAGTAAGGCCACCCTCTGGTCTCTGCTCCAGCAGAGCTTTCGAGAGATCCTTCCATACAGAATGGGTTTTTTTCTGAATGAAACTAAGGTGACTGACTACTGACTTGTCCAAATTACAACAAAGACAACAGCAACGAAGGAAAAAAAAAATACCCTATGGGAAAACAATACAACAACTTACAATTACTCTGTTCTGAGCAGATATAATAAAAATATCAGATGCAATATATGGACATACATTAGTGTTTTGGCTTTGTCTGCTAAATTGGAATTCCTCACAGGCTGACCTCTTGCCCTCCTCCTACTTCTATTTTTCTCTCACCACTCTATGAGAAAAAAGGGGGAGAGGAGAAAGAGAGAGAGAAAAGACAGGGGGAAGAGAAAGCACGAGAAAGAAGACAACAAAAGAAAGAGAAAGAATGAAAGAAAGAATGAATGAATGAAAAAGAATGAAAGAGAGAGCAACAGAACAAAAGCAAGCAAGAGTGAGCAGGAGAAAGAAATAAAAGAGAGAAATCAATGCACTGCCAGTCAGTTTTTTAGGCTTGTGAAAGTTATGGGGCCCTACATGGAGCAGGCATTACATTTTTTGATCTGCAGCCAGATTCTTAATGAAATAGGAGGGCAGGAGGGAGGCTAATGTGATTCAGCATCTAAAAGCAAGCAGTTGCATCAATAATCTTTAGCACTGGCACTTGTGCTAAGACAAAACATAACAGAGTTTAGAAGACAAGTTGTCAGTGTGATTTGGGGGCCTTTCACTTATTCAATATAACTCCATTAGGTTTTGGAAGCATAAACAGGTAGCAGGGTTTTGTGCAAGTAATACTCTTAAACCAGTATGTAATTAAAATTGAGGTCTTTGGAGAATAATTCTACTATATATTACTAGAGGTGACCTCTATCATATCTTATCAATCTCTAGTGAACACCACTATTTGTTTTAGCTTTACCCACTTTCAGTCTAACAAACATAACTACAAAGCAACAGACTGAAGAGCTGAGTTCAGGCTGTGGCTGTGCTCTGTGTTCAGCTCTTGTTTCCCAGCTGAAGCAGCTCTAGAAGAGAAGTGTGCTCACATCCACTGGCTAATTTTGCTTCACTTCTCTGGGGAAGGTTGTTTTGTTTTGTTTTCTATGTTTGTTTTTTACATGTATTTATTTTGATGCAGAATTTTTTAACATGCAAAACACTGAAGTAAACTGGGTTAAAGGAGAGTTTTTTCCTCCCTTCAGCTGGAATATTACACAAAACTCAGACTGACCTTTAAGGCTAAGCTTTACAAATCTGTAAATACGTAGAATTCAGTCAGGATGGAATTCCCACCAATGAAGAAGTCTCACTCCAAGTTAGTCTACGCATGACTTTATTCCCCCTTAAATCCCTGACAGAGAGCACAAGCTCACTGGAGTCGGACATAGGGCTCTATTCGGGTCTCCCGCAGGAGAGAATCTCACTCTGAGGCCTTTGACCGGTGGAGCACATTGAAAGAAGAGGCCACAGCCCTCAAGAAGGTGTTCAGTAGCACAAACTGTTAGACCATGAGCCAAATATATTGAATTTTCAAAAATCATGCACATCAGATACTGAGCTTAAACCCCTGTGACCTCTGGTCATGAGGCAGAATGGGCTTTCCAACGAGAGCACCCCGAAAAACCTCCCCTGTTCTTATAAAGCATCTTCTCACTGGAGAAAACACCTCAGATATGAAGAGGGCCTGGGCCATAAACACCAGAATTCAAGACAGAAAATCAGCTAGAATTACACAAAAGTTATGCTCCTTAAATACCTCAGCAAAACCTGGACCATTATTGAGCAGCATATTTATCCCAGTCAGGCAGATGGAAGACACTAAAAGAAGTGATAGAGTCGCAGCAAAGTGAACCTTAGTTTCCCACTTTACCGTACAAGTCAGTGTAGCCTTTTGTTAACGAGGTTCTAACACCTACGTATGGCAAGCACTTCCCACAGGCCAGTTCTCAAACACACCATTAAAGTCTGAAAGGTATAATTTAGTTTTTATTTTACCTCTTCAGTTCTCAGGATGTTTACTCGTTCATAATGTAAACCACCTATATGTAAAAGCAAGTCTATGGTTAACGCCATAAATAATTTTTCTGAACTGAGACACGAAGATCTCAAAAAGGGAGCAAGCAGCAAGAACGACCAGCAAAAGCTGATTTTGCAATACTATTTATTTTCCCCATTTGTGTTAAATACAGCATTTTGTTCACTGCTCTACACGCCTATTTATATTAAAATAATAAAGTAAGCAGATTCTGAATTAAAGTAAAAAATTCAGCTAGTGAGGCAGTGTAAGAGAATGTGAATTACTTTACATCCCAAGCATGCAAACCTCCTTGCTTCTCTCCCTTATGCTTGCAGAGACTATTTTTTAATTATTTTCTCCATTTCTTGCCATTAACGTGGTTTGAATTGTCTCCTGATCTCCTAACACAGAACTGTTGTCTGCTTTTCTTCATTTATCTTCATAAATTTGAAGGAATACAATGGCCTGGCCTCCACCCTCCAGGGCAGTGGCAATTAAAGAGGGCAAAAGTTCCGGGGAGTCAGTTTAGATGCTTAACCCATGTCCTGCTGCAGGGTGGTGGGGAGAGGGCAGCAGGTGCTTTAAAACCTCCTTCATGTTTTGCCTCTTTAAAGTGTGCTATTTTTTTCAAGTGCTTTTAAGTTCCCAGGAAGGTCTGAACAATTTTGGGTATGTAAGGGAAAAGGATGCGAGGATTCATACATAATATTTGGATAGGGAACGGCATCACATCAGATGTCCGTTGGTAGCTATTTGATGCAACATCCCTGCACCTCCAGCCCTCCTCAAGCTCCCAGCCAAGACTGTGAGAAAAACACTGCAAAAAAGTTTCAGAGATCTCCACACTTTGCACTTCGGAGCTTTTATCTCAAAAAAAAAAAAAAAAAAAAAAAAAAAAAAATAAAAACATTTACAATTTAAAAAAAAAAAATAAAAAAAAAAAAAAAAAAAAAAAAAAAAAAAAAAAAAAAAAAAAAAAAAAAAAAAAAGCAGAGTTTGCAGCTTGGCACTTCTGCAGAAAATTATATAGCAATTAATAACAATTTACAAAGCAGCACAACGTGCTAATAGGTACGAAGAGCAGTGTAAACAAGTATGGGCAACATCACATATAGAGCAAAAATTTCCATGGTGCAGCGCTGAATGTCCCTAGAGAAATAATTTTCTTACATATTTAATATGAAAAATCATCCTCCCATAAACAAAGACCATATCAATTAAGGTATACAGTCCATGACCTAAACTGAAAAAAAAAATCAGATACTGTCGCCAGGTTTAGTGGATGCTGAGGGTCTGGCACTAGGGGTCTCTTCCTTGGTCACTGGGTCAACTCCCCTTCTGGAGCATTTCACTTCATCGGGGTGAAGTGACACAGTATAAGGAAAACAAAGAGAATTAAGTTTAAGCTTATGGAGTGCTAAGTCTCTTTGGAGGGAGCCAAAGCGGTAATAAAAACTGTTCTAATGATTCGATCAGCAAAACAAACTAAAAGCAAAGTTTGGAATTAATGAGAACTCTAGATCAAAACCGTGGATGATTTTCCTCTCATTAGTGGTTTTTATCATCAGATGTTAGCTTTGTTTGAATGAAATTCATTCAAAGACTGCAAATAAAAGCGGTATTTGGTAAAAGAAACCATGATTTGGGTCTATTAACAAACAGAACATCTTGCTAAATAATTCCTTTATGCACTATTCAGTAATGATGTAAAGCTGGTGCCTTTCTGCTGCCTCAGTGAAACAGCCTTCAGAAAGATCATTAAACTGGCTTTTTGTGAGAGAAGCTAAAGAGAACGACCGAAACGTCTGTTATAAGTTTATATTTGTATTCAACTCAATTAGGCCTTAGGATAGAGATGAAAGTAAAGCGCAGCTTCCTCCAAGGCCATTCCAAGCAGCGAACTTTCTAAAGCAGCACTTCTGAAAACCGCTGCGGATGGAGGCTGCGACTTTCCAAGAAGCATTGCATCACCGATCCGGCCGGCGGGCGGGAGAGGGAGACGCTCGTAAAAATCTCAAACAGCTGATCCGCGTGGATCTCGGCCAGAGCTGCCGCCGGAGACACGCAGCTCATTGTGGAAGGAATTTCGGTACAAACGAAGCCGCTCCAAATAACAACAAACCCTCCTCCTCTTCTCCCCTTCCTGCTGCTCAAGAATCCTCCTCCCCGGCTTTATTTTTTTGCTTTCCAGCGGGGCCCCACGTCGAAGCCCTTGCCAGCTGGCTGCGGCAGACAAAGCCACTGTCCCAAGCGGCATCGCTGCCGCTCCACGGGGCTTTCTCGCGGTGACAGATGCCTCCCTGGCACGGCCACGACACCCCGCAGCCCCTCCGCTTCCAGTCCCACCGCGCTACTGCGTTCCCAGGGAGGCTGAGCTGAAAGGGCGGGTTTGATACTCGCTCGCAGGGCTGGGTGGCTCGGTGGTTTTCTCTCTGGAAGGAGCAGGTGGTGAGGGGCTGCGGAGGAGCCCATACGGGCATCTCCGGCATCGCAGAGCATAACTGAGGGGCTCCATCCGCAGCACCTCATCTGCCACTCAGTCCAGAGCCGCAGTCGGCATCTCTGAAGGCGTTTTGACAATATAAAAAAAAAAAAAACAACCAACACCAAACATAAACGCTCGAATACTTCTCATTGGCAACTCTCTCAAGCTGATTCAATTCAAGTAGACCAGCCTCTTCCAAAAGAAACATGTTCTGTCAGAAACATTTCACCTGCTCACTAAGTACATTCACTACACAGAGCCTTTTTATAATGTGCTAATTTATTTTTAGAAACGGTTTTATATCGCAGAGCACCCTGAGTGCCTTTGGCAACTTCAGGTACTTTAGAAATAAATGTATTATTATTCCTCTTTAGAGATTTAAACTGTAAGTTAAGTGGTTAAAAGTAGCCATTACATGGTTGGTGGCTTTTTCTTTTATTGGTTTTCCCAATGGCAATTTTAATACTGAATTTTATTATTTTTATTAATTTTATTATTTATTTATATTACAGCACTTAGACTCTTAATTTAGGAAGACTCAGTTCCAAAAAGAAGCGCTGGGTTCCTGACTGGCAAACGAGGTGCCAAACGAGGCGCCTAAGGCCAAAGCTGTGACCCTGACAGCTCCTGAGCTCTTGGGGCATTAAAATCAGTTTCTGATCCAACTGTTCCCAGTCGTCTCCAGTTCTGCTCCTTCCTGGGACACCCTCAGCCCTCCTGGACTGAGCACTTTAGCAGTAACAGGACATCCCATTGCCTGGGTTTCCTGAGGAACCTAATCTAATCAGCATTTTTCAAATTGTACTTGATTTACACATAAAGAAAGCACATGGCGTAGTTTTTTGTTGGGTTTTTTTTTTTTAAACTGTGGCTAAAAATTTCATATGGGGCGTAGGCGGCCAGATTCATCACCCTGCTCAGGAAGAAAGCAGCCCATACCTCATGAAAGCACCTTCTACACCACATCCTAGACTATCCCACCACACATGGGCTTTGCCAGGTGGCTTTTGAAGCCATTTCTCTGTGCAGAAGAATTTAAGATTCATTGACTCGAAACCAAAGCCCCAGAAAACAGTCCTTCTGCAGGTCCGTGTTTGAAGAGGGAAAACCAGGCATAGGCTCTAGGATCAGAGGAAAGACACAAGATACTGTCCTGTCAATACTGGGAACGAAGGACCTCTGTGGAACACTCAGTAAGGAACTCAGAGACATTGAAGGGTGAAGACTAACCCATTTTCATTATCTTACTGAAGATGAACTTCAGCTAACTGTTCATGGTGTCTTCAAGTGTCTCCTCTGCTGAGCATTCACAAGCTCACATCCCTTTCTGCTCCATGTCCCTCTATGCTGAGATAGCCCAACTTTTAGGCTTCCAATTTCCATGCCAGGAGCCAGGCATAAAAAAATGTGTATCCTACAATATTTAGCTCTGTGTGCCAAAGTCATGTTCATAGAGTTTGAAAGACAGTTTGGAAAAGTTTTATATCTTGGAAACACTGACCAAACTTTCACAACTCAGGCATCTGAAACTGAATTTTGCAGCTCCTGCATCTGCTCAGTCACTCAAGCACAATCGGAAAACAAAGTCAACATGGCAACTGAGCATGTGCTCTGCTGGAATTGCCACTATAGCACGGGTAGAAACAAGAATTCTTCATGCATCTTTAGAGGAGTGACTCAGATTGTGAAGAGTCATCATCATACTAGTTCTTCATGCAATAAGGTAATCTTTTCATTTGAGGCCAAGATCCAACTGCCATTACTTAACAAGTTCTTCAATTTAGAAGTTACCTTCTACTAACCTTCCTTATGAAACCATAGGTCAGTGCAAATGGAGAACAGCCAGCTGATTAGTCCTGATGGACTGCTGTATGGAGAGCTAGTCTGCGTCCCTAAAATACAAGTTCATCCAATTAACCAAACTACTAAGGAGAACTCCAGCCAAGTGCAACACTGAGTGGGCTGCCATTACTGGGAGGTCAGTGCACCAGCGATACAGTCTCTGCAGATCTGGAAGCTTGTTCTGAGCCTCCTCAAAGAACGTGAAGTTATTTTGTGAAGACCTCCAAGGTGTGTTTCATAACTGCCTACAGAGCAGTAATTCAGCCTGAGTTCAGTACACTTAAGTAAGTGGCCATGCACAAAGATATATTGGAATCTATCCTTAATCATTTGTTAAAGAAATTTAGGGAGGTGTCTGAAATAAGGCCAGAATTAAAATTTGACTACGATATACATATAGGTTTTTATCTACAATCAAGTGTTTTAACAGCAAATAAGGCTGATGAGCAAACTCTGCTATTATAACTACTATATCTACAGCTATATAATTATACTATTATAACTAAAGGATAAACAACAAGATTCACAAGAAGGACAACAATCAGAAAGAAGAGACACTTCCTTGAAACCAGGGTCAACACAGTCATCTGCTCTGTGCTGCAGGCTGAAAAAGCCCATGAGCACTGCTGGGAGAGCCAACGAGAGGTGCGATCAGCCAAAGAGGGAGCAGGGAACAAGGAGGTCTCAAGATTGGCCCCATCAGTGATCATAAAAATCAGCAGTAATCTCTGCACCGGTTTTGACAAGTGCTTGCTGAGATGTTATATGCAAAGTCCCTGGTGGTCAGTTAAAATAAAACCTCATTCTATTCAAAGCTTTATTAGCATCAAAATTATATTTATAAGGACTACAGAATTTGATCTGAAAAGTGTAATTCTGTGAAAATGTAGCTGCCTGGATAGAAATTCTGGGCATCTGGCTTGAGTATTGCTCAGTTTTTTCCAGCTTCATCCATGGTACTATTATTTATTTAGTTCTGCAAGTTTTTAGAGGAATGCTGGAATGTGACACATATCACTTGCAGAAAGCCCCAGTTTTGGCAGCCCTAGCAAAACTAATGCCAACTGAACGCAAATCTCTCTCTGCTTGTTCGCATGTATTATAACAGTAAGAAACACATTTTCTTAGAGGCATAATGAAAATATTCTCAAGACTAGCACTAATGTCCCTATACAGAAAATGTAGTAGCTGAGTGGTTTTTTATCATGTTGGTTTAGATAAGTCAATGATTTGTAGAGTGACTGTCAATATTGTGTACTCAAGGTGGTGCCAGCAACGTAGAGTTATCCAGTAGGAATTATCTGCTTGATTTTTTAAATGTCATGACACATGTGTCCCCCAATGTTTTTGTTATGCTTTTTGGATCGTGAAAAGCATTCTTTAAAACCCTAACTGGACTAAAAATCAAAGAGTACATCATTGCACGCCTTTAATGAGCTGAAGGTGTCAAATGGATTTTCAAAGTTGCATTATGTACAACAAAACAGGATTGAGGTAGTCTTGCAGCAGGAGGATTCTCACGGTTCTGCAAGGTCTTAAATATTTGAAACTCTAGTTTCTCTAGCAGGTTTCTACATCTGGGCTGGCTTGGTTTTTATTAACCACCAGCTCAGCTAAATAACAATGTCCCATTAAGCCCTCGGATGCTACTCCAGTCCTGGGTTCTGGCCATCTCCGCAGGGGACATCACCCACGCCTGGCATGGGAGCCCATCACCTGTGGCTGCTGGGCGGGGGGACACTCCAAGGCTTAGGCCTTCTGAACAGTCAGATTCTGGACAGAAATGAAAAAATGCAAACTCATGCCTGAAATCTCCGGAAGGTACCTGTTCCACCAGGGACTGATTGCCAGATCCAGCCACCCAAGCACTGAATGGCACTCAAATATTATGGCTTGGGCTCACCCTACAGCTACATCTGGTGCTAAACTTGTGCTTTCTAATATCCGCGGGTTCATATGGTCCAGATAAAAACAAAATGTTGACATGCTCTTGGCTGTTTTGTACAGCATCATTAATGTTGTTAAACACCATGTTTTACCCTATAAACAGTAGGGATTAATTTAATAAAAACTCAATGGATTTAAAATAAATGTCTCAATCTCCAAAGGACAGCCACTTACCACAATTCACCACAGCCACACAACAAATTCCAGCTGTGTACCCAGCATTCATTTTTCTGAACATCACTGCAAACAAAGTCTTGTCTGCATGCAGCTAATACATATGAAATATAAATAGTATGAGTTTGCAAATGTAGATCAAAATTAGGTTCTGGTCCCTAAGAAACTATTCCCCAAGAAAACACCTCTGGGTTTTAAGTTTCTGATACATTTAATCAATGAGAACACAAGAGTTTTTAGAAGACGACTCCCCTCGGAGCACATTAGCTATGCACCGCCACCGTGAGCTACTAGACAAATTCCAGCATACAAACAGAATATTGAAATCAAAACAGGAATCTCAGCTTCACTGACCACAAGCCTTTTTACGTATTTGTGCAGGTTTTCAGTTTACCTCAAGGCACATACAGACCTACAAGCAATTCTGGTAATGAGGGTTTGAGGTTCGGCACTTGACTCAATTAGTGAGTCATGGAGCATCCCTCTGCCTCAGTTTATGCCTCTCTGAAACAGTATTAAAGCGGACATGACTATTTTGAGGGCTATTATGAAAGTTCATTTATATTTCTAAGATTAAAACCAGTATTTATGAGATTTTTTTATTTGTTTGTTTCACTGATGCATCATGCACTCAGTCATCAGGTAAAACTGGTTATTATTAAAAGAGGTTTCTCTCTTTCACAGCTACTTAAAAACTCAAGCAACATTACTGCTTTATATTTAAACAAGAAGAATACAGGCATTTTTTTTCTTCCCCTAAATATGAGCCTGGTTATTTCTCATCTGAAATAGTTCACCAGAAATCCCCTGTGAAGTCTGATCCCACGCCACTGGAGTGAATGGGAGCGCTGCCATCCACCTCTGCGCGAACAAGAGATCACCTTGCGTTTCTGCAGTGAATACGAACGGGTATCATACCCTGCAAACTGTAGCTAAAAGGTATTTATTACCCAGATCTCTATGACAAGGACCGAAGTTTGGTCCCTGAGGAGCTGGGTTGGAAGAAGGAGATGTGGCAGGTGCATGAGCACGGGGAAGGTGCAGGTGGGCAAAAAGCCCGATGGCTGCACCTCCGTATGCTCGGCTCTGCCAGGAAAGGGGAAGGCAGTGAAGGAAACATGCTTTGTCTCCCTGCTCTGCTGTCATTATCTGCAAGTGCAAGCTGCTCACTGGAAGATGACAGCGCTGGATTCCCCCGCTCCCGGAGCCACCATCCTTCCCCACGCTCCCATCTAGATCAATTCCTGCTGCGGGCACTTCCCCACAAGCCCGTGTCTCGTCTAAACTGCCCTCCCATGGTGCTGCTTCTCATAGAGACATCACGAGGGAGATCTCTTTCTCCCTGAAAAAAGAAAGAGTGCATCCGACATAAAGTACTGCAGAGTTACACACACGTCCAGACACATACCAGTGCCAACTGCTGTCAGAAAGAGAATTACTTTTGATTAATGGGAAAGGAAAGTTAATTGTCATTTGGTATAAATGTCAGAGCGGAAAACCAGGAAAGTTAAAACATTGCTTTTCAACATGAAGGAAGGGAAGATTTCCATGGTGCAGCTTAAGGTTACTGCAGATGAAAAAAAATTATTCTGATTGGCTCCTTGGGAGATCAGGATGTTTTAGCTTTTACTATCAGGAATATGGGACTGGCCGTGTAACCCTTTGATGAACAAAGCTCACTGAGTTTTTCACATTTCTCTGGGCTAGATCTGCAGCTGGTGTAAATCACCACAACAGCTCCGACTTCGGTGGCACCCTGCCAATTTACTCCAGCGAAGGATTTGGTGCAGAAATGTTTCCCAGTGTATAAACTTCAGGTTATGATAGACAGTTTCTGGGCTCCATCAGGAACTGGTGATCTGAAAAGGGGGTTATGGGAATTGGCAAGATATAAAATGGTGTGGGAGAGCTGCAAATATTTAATTTCCTGTGAAATAATTCTCTGGTGGCTGTATATATGTGTGTGTGTGTGTGTATGTGTGTGTAGTTCAGCAAGTTATAGCCTAAAATGAAAAGATTGTTCTATTTCCCGTGAAGCACTCACGGCACCAATTGTCTGCCCAGGAGTGTCAGCATGCAGCTGAACTCAGATCCGTTTGCCGTAATACAACGCCTTCAAAACCAAATTGACTCCTGAGATGGTTTCCCGTTCCCTGGCTGCAAAGCTAGTTATGTGTTTAAGGAGGAAATCTACCAGGGAGGAGCTGGGCTGGTTTAATGCCTGCAGAGAGATTCCACACTCGTGCACCTGCCTCTCCCCGTGCCCACAGCCAAATTTAAACGCTACAGCCCCTCAGTGGAGAAAGGGGCACAAGTTAGGGCGACGGCTGTTCCTGAGCAGTAAAAATAGAGACGGATGCTTGCCTGCGAGGAGGAAGAATGTGGGGCTTCTTTGAAAGCCGAGCGTGAGCAAGTCCTGACACCTCCCGGCTCTTCACCTCTTTGGAAAAAGTTCTTGGGCTTTCGCCATGCACGTGCATGGGGACACACACCCCCCTGGCACAGGAAACAAAAGCTACTGGGAAAGCGACAGAGAGATGCTTCTAGCAGGGCTCAAAAAGGGGGTAGGAAAACGCTTGCAGTCAGCATTGTTCGTTTTCAGCTTGGTTTGATTAAAAAAATCCCCAAACCAATCATCAAAAAAACCCACAAAACACCCAAAAAAACACAAACCGAACAACGCACTCCACCTCAAATTCCTCCTCAACATTAATCGAGGGCAAAAAGAAAACTGTATTATGCATGTGTTGTCTCCCTGTCCCTCGCCCCGGTCACTGCCTCTCATAGAGCACTTGCAGGATGGAAATCTGTTGGGCTGTCTGTTTTCCACCCAGGTGGACAAACATATAGACAGGAGACTGAATGCAATTTGCTGTTTCAGAGAAAAGTGAGGTCCGCAAACAAAGTGAAATTGCTGATCCCAGGCAAGAGGGAGCTCTTCCTCCCCCCTCCAGCAAACACACGCACACACAAGCACGCACATTTGCACACCCCTCCCCACCAATTTTTAATTAAGAAATGAAGGAAAATACAATATTTTTATATTGTCCTTTCAAGGAGATCTCTATTTGCATAGTCGGATCCCCCTTCTTCCGCACAGCACTAACATTAGTATGACCTTTTCCTGCTAATTGGAAAATCTTACGGAAATAAAGCCTGTCAGAAAATGAGAAGTGTCTCCCCTTTAGGCTGGCCAAACGACCTCAGAGGGGGAAAAGAAGTTCTGAATTTCTGCTCCTTCTGCACACACTGCAAAATCTTTATTACTTCGGAGAGCCTTGAAACCCAGTAATGCCCCTCCAGTGCAAAGAGAAGTAAATAAATTTCTTCTTATGACCACTTTGGAGAAACACACAACCAGATTTACTCAGCAGGGATAGATACTGGACAAGATAATGAAGAGAGAATAAGAATATGATAGGGGTTTACAGCCTCTTCTGTCTCTTTAAAGTGTTTTAATCCTTCAGAAACAGGATATCGGGTCCATTTCCTTAAAGATACAGTATCCCTTCTGGGACAAGTAATGTTATAAAAACCTAAGATGTAACATCTATCTCACAATATTGATTGGCACTTTAGTGTGATAAAAGGGGTTGAACCTGAAGGGGAAAAAAAAAAAAAAAAAAAAGATAAAAGAAAAAAAAAGGTAAACTGGGATTGCTCTTTGAAGAATTGAAAAAAAGTCCCTGTAACACCAGGTCAAACTTTCAAATTATTTTTTTTTTTAACGTGGAATTGAACCAAATGCCATTTCAATGATTGTCTAGGCAATTCTCTTGATTTTTAAAGTGTATAGATCCACATTTGTAGCTTTATTACCAGCTGGTACTGGAGCTTGCTCCAGTCCCAGCACAAAGCGCAGTGAATTCTTTCTATGCTCCAGCAGAGGGGAAGAAAAAAAAAAAAAAAAAAAAAGAAAATACATAAAAAAAAAAAATAGAGTTTTGNAGAGATGTGCTTTTGTTATTAACAACAAACAAAGGGAACTCAATTTCAAATGACTGCCTGGTTCGTTTATAAAATGGCCCTTTTAGACAGCACCACCTTTTTTTCAGAAGAGCTTTGAATGAAAACATTGAAACAACTGTGATCATATGGATATACCTACAGTCATTCCTGACTTACTCAAAGTTGAAATAATAGAGACACAAACACTGAAAACAACTACTGATTTGAGTAGCTCTTACTCATACAGATAGTCTAATTTAAGCCTGTAGATCTGTGTCCGTGGGTTAGTGGGACTGGGCTTGTATCATACAGTGAAGTTAGCAAAGCCTGACACAAGCTCCAGACACAGAAAGGCTGCTCACCAGCAGAAAGACAAAGGGTCTTGACACATCCTCTGCACCTAAAGTGCATGAATGAGCACAAGGCAAGATCCCATCTGCTTTCGGGCAAAGCCACTCTGACCGCAGACATGTCCTAACTCGGAAACTTCCACAAAATCTGCTTTCCCAAACTGGGGAAGACATCTCAGGTGGGCTCCAGATAGCTCCACAGCGCACAAGCACAAGTATGTGAAGATGCTACACCTAAGGGTAGGAGTGTGGTTGAAGGAGAACACTCATCTCAGCTTGCACCCTGCTGGAACAAGTGTCTGTAAAACTTACAGTCCTGCCCTAACCAGTGTTTTTTCTCTATTAATTGACAAAGCTTTGGACCAGGCACAGGCTGCTGTGAAGATCTACTGGCTTGGAGCATCCCTTTTCCTGCCCTGGTCCAGGACCTCCATCACCTCCCTGCCATTGCAGAAGCCCATCTGACACCTGCGTGATTTGAACTCCAGGGCGACCCCAGGACTCAGCACTGCTGGGAGAGATGTGACCCAGTGCGGGAGCCCCAGTTAGGAGTTACACAATATTGTAGGGTGGTTCGGGCATTGTTCAAATTTATTGGAGGTTTAAGTCCCAGCCTGTAACTCGCTAAAGTCAACAGTCTTTTCTGAAGGGAATGAAATGACAAGCTCTTCCAAAACACATATGCTCCATCTCAATGCTATTTTCAGCTTGGATTTTAGTCTAGAGCTCAAAATACACCCTCTAGTCATTGCTGTGCTCCTTTGAAATGAATAGGGTGCTACCAGGCAGAATATCGCTCCCATTAAGACATGCTCTGAATATGAGTAAATATTGACTATGAAATCCTGTTGCACTTCGGGGTTGCATCGTTGCTGCAGCCAGGAAGCACGTGTCCTGCATCCTGGAGTTCATTTAGCGACTAACACCCTGCAGAAAGATGCAGGTTAACTGTTATGCCGCCAGCTCCTACCAAAGGATGCTCAGCCAAGGTGGGACACCCATGCAAACCGAAGAGATCATAACAGCTGAAGAAGCTGGATGCAAAGAGAGCACGCGGGTTTCTGTCAAACAAATTAACTTTCCTCCTCTCTTGCCACTCTGTCTCTTTGGCTGTGCCACTTCACCCTATAACTTCCCCTGCAAGATTATAAAGCAGAGACCTACAGCTCTCGCACAAGCCTCCCCAGACCGTGTGCAGAAGCAGTACCAACCCCATTTGTCAGGTACATATGGACACCCTGCCTGTGCAAACTAGGTACTTGCCCAGAGGGCCTTGACTTTAGTGAAATCTTTATGGGGCTTGAATTATTCAAGCCTTGACCTTTAGCAAATCTCTCAGTCAATGCTAGTTAATGTCCTTTAAAGTCATTGACCTTAGGTCAGGGACCAAGGGGGTGCTTCATCAACGAAGACATGTGGGTTCAAAATCAAGAGAGGTTTCGTGGTATATTTGTAAGTACCCTGAAAGAGGACCACTGGTCACGTGCAGAAGGATCGCCAGCATCACAAGATACAATAGAATGGGCAGGCGGCTCCCAGCTGCTCTCCATAGGATCCATCCAGGGTTCGGGAATGTCCAGCTCTGAATTTGGGATACGTCTGGACCAAAGACGATGGCTCAGTCCACAACAAGGTTAAAGGTCAACCACAGCATCTGCACTCAGATCAGCAAACCCTCTGTACAGCAGAGGGAGGCAGAAGATGGGGGAAACAGCTCTGCCAATACCTCCAAGCGACTCATAGGTTTTACTTTTGCCATCTGGTACCAAGCTCAGCAGGCACATTTTGCAGACAGTTACTGTGTACATGTGCAAAATTTTGTTGAGTGGCTTTGACCTCCCAAAACAGACTGGTTGCACAGCTCTTAAAAGCTGAAGTTGGCTTGGAAATAAAAGATTGCTGCCCCCCCCTTTTGCTTTCTTTTGACAAGATCACCTCTTACAAAATGATTTCAACACCATTTAGAAATAAGCACAAGTTTTATAACAAGACTATATTTCTGGAAGGATGGGGTTTTAAATGTGAGCGTGTGTGTTCTTTGTGACAGGACCTGACGTACTTTTCTGAATATTTCACAATGTTCATTAACAGTAAGGTTGCCTACGTTGCTATAAACAGCAAAAGTTCTGGTTCAAACCTTCATACGAGCTCAGCACTTTTAATCTTGGACTTGAAATTGGTTCATGGGACTAGGTGAAAAGCCAATTTGGGGGAGCTTTCTGCTTTCTTCAAATTGTAAAAATGTCAATGGGAGTCATGAGGTTAGACTTATTGGGCAGGCTTCTGCCCTGATTCTAGCTAGGGGAATTATACATAATGAATTACCCACATGACTAATTTTACCTCATTTTCTGTACTTGAAGTGTCTGCAAGCAAATTAAAATACCCTGAAATTATTCATTACCTAAAAGTACTCACAATGAGAGGGATTTATTTCACCTTACTTTAGCCACCTAAAAGGCAGGCGTTTCGCTAAGCTAGTTTTCTAGGTTTTCTCAGTAGTTAAGGGAGCAAGAAGACAACTCATCCAGTCTCAAAGGTAGATGTTGAAATTAGATGGGTTGAGCCACCCTCTAGAGATGCCGCTCTCTTTTGCCATAGAGACAGCCCAGGTGAGTAGCTTAGATGGGACATTTGATTTTCCAAGGCCAAAATTAGTTGAAATTAATCCTAACATCATTTATCACAAGATAAGTGCAGAGGTAAGCTTTTCTACAAAAGTTTGCTTCAATGTTCAAGAGCAAACAGTTTTTTTTATCAACCAGGCAGATCCTGCTTTTGAAAGTGCGTGAACACCTAGCAACCACAGGAAACATTAATAGTTAAGTACCTAAATACCTTAAGGATGGGCCCACATGTCTTATTGAATGTTTCTGTTCTCTGAATGGATGAGTTCTATTCACTGAATCAGGCTTCAGGGACAGATCATCACCACTGGTGACTGCTCTTCTGTTTCACTTCCTCCGTGAAACTCCTCTGGTTGAACATTGGTAGAAAACAAATGGGAAAGCGGTATGATGAATGCAGCTGTAACGATATGAAATTGTTTCTGAGCAGAGAAAGAAAAGCCAAGCTTTTCAACAACTGAAATGTTGAGTTAGGTTTCTAAATTTGGCCTGGCTTTAAGAAATGAAGAGCAGCCACTGCCTCACAGGGAACCTGGGAGGTACTACACTGAAAAATAAGAAAATTAGACCATCCACTTCAGGACCCAACCTCACCTCCATTATGGGACTCACAGATCTGTGAAAGAGGCTGCAACCACCTTAGTTCTCCGGGAGAATCTGCCCCTGTGCCTTGGTGGGAGCGGAGCCTCAGGGTCACACCAGGTACTGGCAGGAGAGGCACTTTCTCACCTTTAGGGGTGACACCTTCAAACTGATCCCCATTTCTAACTGCATCAGGATGTGGAAGAGTTACTTGCTCACAGCAGGTACCTGGCCAAGGCACACTCACACTGCTTCAAAAACACGTGGGTAACCCCTGTAACTGAATTTGGAGATATTTCTGCAAACCCTGTGAAGTGCAACAGCTTTCAGAAAGATGTGGAAAAGCTTTAACAATAAGATTGGAGACACTTTTTAATCCCAGCGCTGGTTCCGCTCTGCCAGCATCACCAGGAGACACTGCTTCACCAGGGCTTTGCAAGCCCCAAATGCAGCTGTTTTCCAAGGCAACTCCAACCAAAAGACTCCTTTCAATATCAAAACCTTGGGAAGAGCAGAGTAGCAACATTACACAATTCCTCCTTCAAACAGGCAAGCTGCATATGCAGGGGGTTGCTGAGGCGCTCGGAGAGGCCTGGCTTTTTATAGGCCCTATTAATATTTTGCTAAGACCCTGTGAGCTGAACAAACAGAAACAATTCTCGGTGTCTGTGCCGTTTGCTGGAGCTGGCAGCTGCCCCGCGATCGCCGGCTTTTCCGACAGCGAAACTCCTCTTTGCTGCCGCAGCCTTGCAGGACCCTTTTGGACGGAGTACAGAAAAGTGCAGCAGTGTCTGTTTGACACCACATGAGGGAATGTGAATTGTCAATTTGTTGACAGTGTCATGTTGCCGCTACCAGCTTTCCCTGCGTTATTTGGAAAGAGCTCAAGACAGTCTATTTCCCAGGCTGAGCTTCCTCACGTTACAGCTCCACACACCCAGAAAAGAGACATAACCAAGGCAGAGTTTGGTCTTTAACAGAGAAAAGCTGTTTCTTTTAAAAATACTATCACTGTTAGGGTTTGGAAGGCTCAGGGGAACTTAGCCCAGGGGCAAGCTCCACCTGACCTTGCCCATTCCCTCTCCCCACACCACCAGACTAAGGAAGCTCATGAGACTTTCATCTTTCAATGATTTTAAACTTACCCCTGCAATACCATCACGTTCAAGCAGGATCAGGCAATTGTAAAGGCTGGGAAAATTACCGAGTTTCCCCTCCTAGCTGGGTTTGCTGATGATTTCCACCTGAGCTAGGATTAGTAGCTATTGACCATCCCCTCTGAGCTACAGTACCCACCTGGTTGGCAAACCTGCAGTTAGGAATAAGATTTAAAAGCACCTACCTCTATATGCACACCAATAACACATGGCTTCACTTGTAGGCACTTTTGGGGAAAACTGAGTCCAGACACAGAGCTGACAAACAGATTTATGTGCTATGTACAAAACCCACCCTCCCCTCATGATTCCTCCAAGCCGAGGGCTGTTGTCTGGAAGAGCTCCAAAAGAGCTGCTTTGGGAGAGAAAAGATGGGACCAGGAGGTGGGCAGAGATGGCAAGAGCCATAGTCTTCCTCCTGCATGCTGTCAGTAACACAGACTAAAAAATACGGTGTTCGCAGGAATAACGTTTCTATAGGGCAACGTAGTCAAGACAATCTAGTTCTGCTTTACGAACTCCAGGAGTTTAAATAAAAAAGGTTGAGCCATTTAGTAACGGGAAGACATTTTTAGCTCATCCCTGTCAGAAGCACCAGACACTGTGCAGCACACACAACCTGAACCGGCTGCTCTGGGCACGCTGCTGCTGCGAATTTCCAACCTGCTGGGAAGATTCATGGGTTCTAGAGGTGCTGGGGCACATTTCAGGCCACCGTTACACCACACACTTGCAAACTGCCTGCAGCTGCCCCTTCTGCTTAGTGGCTGGATGCTGGAGCCTTTTCACAATCAGCATCTCTAGTTACAACATATTTTACAGCCTACTAAATTACTGACTTCAGCTCTCCCACATATTCCCAACACAGAGTGCATTCTAGATTCCAAATACAAAGCAAAAAAAATATCCAAAATTAACTTAATTCAGAGAAGTGGAGAGAGATCCTTGGCAGCCTTTTTTTTTTTTACATTGCTTCTTCTGTGATGGCAGAAGAAGGATAATCATTCTGCAAAACTAGTATTTCTCCTGTGCATAACAGGCTGCCATTTCAGGACCAATATTGCTAATGTTCCTTCTGCTGAGTTCCACTAATTTCTCAGTGGCATTGTCAATATAATGGGACTTCCACTTACTGGAAGAGAAATTACTGTCCTTGCTTGGAAACACAAGCTCTACTTGATTATATTCCCTTCTCTTTTTTTTTTATCTTTAAATTAAAAAGAAAAAAATCTGAGAAATGTAAGCAATCAGAAATGAGATGACAGCTCTTAATTGTGAAAGCCAAAGCCTTTTGCTTTAGCTTCTGGGCTGATTGCACCTGTGGGTCAGAAGTGACAACAGGAGATGGATGGTACGGCACAGGTTAAAGAGCCTGCGTACCCAGCTTGCTGTGGAGTTACAAGGTGTCTCTAAACCCTCTACATTTGTTAAGGAATTAAAAGGCAAACATGCAGCTGTTGGGATTTGCCCCACTGCCTCCTGTTCACCACCCTGGGAACGCGGTGAACACAGTTCATTTAAAACCCCTTTTAAACCAGAGCCCCCTTCCCACAAACAGGCATCTATCAAGCTGATGGAGCACATTTGTAAGAAACTGCTTTACACCTTGAAGACAAAGAATAAATCTCTTTAATAAGCTCTTAGGTTTTCCTAGTGATGCAGATTGAAGTAATATTATAGAAATGTGTATACTTGTCAGTAATTTTACAGGAACGAATAGAAAATGCCAAGAGGACTCATTTGTGAAATGGAAACATTTCGTGTGATTGATTTTTTTTTTTTCTGGTGTTAAAGATTCTTGCAAGGACAGAGAGGCTAAATTCCTATCACACTGATCCGTGCAATAATTGCAGACTTCCCAGGATTTCCTTTAACATCAGCCCTGTTAGGTTGCTCTTTGCATCTCGTACATGGAACGTCACAGCAATGCAATTAACACTGAAGCAATCAGTTATAAGAACTACAGTTGCAGAGCTGGGGAATGACGCTGTGCTAAAATCCTAACACTGCAGAATGGCCCCCAAAATAAGTCACTTTAAACTTAGAAATCTGGGAAAGAACATTATAAAATAAACACACTGAGTGCTTCTCATGTCAAAGGTGCTGCTTCCAACCTGGCCCAACCGTACCTGGGGTAATATTCCCATTTATTGGCAGGAAAAAACCCTGGACTGTTTATCATAGCAGTGTGACTGCAAATGAAACAAATAGCACCGTTGTCTCTTTGGAAGAGCAGTACTTTTTGGAGATGCGGTAGCAGCAGGAGTGCCTGGCTTGACTAATGCTGTGGGTATCTGCTCCTGGGGAGTGAGGATGCCAGGAAAGAGCTTTGGAGGGTTGTGACTAGTAATGACCACACTGGATATTTTAGGCATATTAGTGGGTACTGTACAGGATAATTCCAGATTCATTGGTGTAAATTAGAGCAATGGAATTTATGTTGATGTGTTAAATATAGACACAGTCTAATGTTGATTGAAAATTTGACTGATAATACTACAAATTGACTTGTTAAATGAGCTGAGCACAGTGCAGAAAGTGGACAGGCAGTTTGATAACTGTCCCTGCAAATGGTGCATCTCACTGGTTCAGAGGGAGCAGTGAAATGACGATGCCATCATTCCTGTGCATCCCATTTTCCATGTAAAACTAACCTGGAAACTTGACGTGATTGATTCAAGTGGGACATTTTGTGGGAAATTGAAGCAGAATTTGTCCCTCAGACTTCTCTGGCTGTTACAGTATAACACGCAGAGAGGCAACATCCACTGAAATAAATCAAAGCACTTTTGCCATAACAAATTTTTGACAGGATTTATAAAGTCTGACTAACTTAAGCTTTTTTCTCACTCCTGCATGAACAATAACACCTTCCATAGCATTCAAAATTAAGTTTCTCATCTGGACTCCTCTTCTAGAGGAAGGAAAAATTTATTCCCAGAAAGAAGCTCCCGCTGGCCCTCACTCCCATCCCAGTGCTTGGCTCAGCCCGCACACGCGTGCCAGCTGTGTGGGCAGACAGAGGACAGAACTGCTGACAATCTCAGTCCTCGCCCTGATTTTGCCTTGTAGGACTTTGCCATCGGTCAGGTCTGGCTGCCAACGGGTTTGAAAGGTATTGGGGGAGAAGAGAGCTGTGAGAGAGCATGGCCGCCTGAGCCCTGTTTCATTTAGGAAACCAGGCTGAAAAAAAATCTGCTGATGGAGACTGGGACAAAAGTAGACACAATGTCAGGATCTGTAGTGTCTCGATTTTGATATGCAGTGGTGTATGTCCAGTATAGTTTGTACAAACGATCGCTGTTCCACTCCATTAAGTCCTCATTAGAGCAGCATACTGCACCTTAAAAGTATCTTAACCTTAAATTATCAGTATCGAAGCAAAAGAAAAAAAATAGCACATGAGGACCTAGTCAGAAAGATCCAGCACATGTCAATTAAGATGACAGCCTGCACGTTTTAAGCCACAGCTTCTCAGAAGAGCTTCAATGTATACCAGGATGCTGGAGCTTTAATAATTCACAATTTCCTTATTGAGGTCTGATGATGCTAAAATAAGGTGTTGAAGCTTGATTAGTAGTAGGAACACAGCAGCTTAACCTCTAACATTTAGCCTTCTCCTCTGGATCGAATTACTGATCTTTATCTTGTTGAGCTCTGCTAGCAGTTGGCTTGGGAACATTACACCTTTCTAAAAGCTGTCAATCTTTGTCAGTGTCTTTGCACAATGGATTGGAAGAGCTATTTTTAAAGGACTATGTCACCTTTTTGTATGGATGGGGTTTTTATAGTATATAGAGTTTTTTTAAATACACATTGCTGCACGCTCAGTATCACCTATAGGCCTAGCTGAGAATAATTTTATTAATTTTATTATGATTTCTAGTGAATTGGTGCAAAAAGACTGTCATCAGAAGTGTGGGGCGAAGACATCGTAACTTAAATTATTCATTAACATGCTGATTTTTTGCTTTCATTTTAAATTATTTTTCTCTCAAGGTGTGAATTTTTTTTCCATGTACAATGGATTTCTTTAACATTGGACACAAGCACTGTGTCATTAATACAGTCTCATTTTAGTGTATTATTTTAGCTAAGAGCAATAACAAAGTGGTGTAAATATACAACTAATTTAAACACACTTACTCCAAGTTTAAAACATACATAACCGGGAACAGAATTTGGCCCAGAAAGTTCATTTGAAAACATGTATTTATTCCCATCTGTTTCTGCTGCTGCCATTAATATATATGCTTGACATAAAAAGTACTTTAAAACTCAATAAACCATCATAGTAAAATAGGATAAAATGTTTTTATAGTAACAATATCTCTCACTACTATGGGACCTTTCATGCTGAAGTACCCTAAAGCTCTTTACAAATGTAGCAAACTGATACTCACATGCTTCACCTACAAAGATCATTTCACCCACATTGAATAGTAGGGACAGGCAATAGCTTTTTTCACAGCTGGCAGCACCTTAAGGTAGCTGACAAAACAAATCACAGGTTACACAGGTATAAAAAAAAGAATGTTTCAGTTTCTGGAAAACATTCACTTCTTCTTCGAATAAAGATATTTTGTCTTTTAGTAGTTTATCAAGTTTGAATTATGTAATTGTAAACTTACGGCTCCACATAAATTCCTGAAATACACCCCCAAAAAGAGATATCCATTCCTGCTCCTGGCAAACCACTGTGCTGCCACGGAAAGGGACACTGAAGGTGGAGGGTGAAGTCCTAGTGGGTCTCACACGGAGCTGGCTCCCTACAGCTGACAGTCTGTAGGGCCATCCCTGCCCCAGAAATGTACTGTGACACCTCTCGACCTGGTAAACAAGCAGTGAGGACATATCAGAGCTGCTGAAGCCAAAAGTAAGGTTTCCTTCAATCCTGTTCCCCGACAAGAGCCCCATCTCCCCGCTCAAGCCGGAGCGCTGCCTGCACAGCACTCGCCTGCGCTGTTCTCGCTCTGCTCCCTCTCCTATCCAGTCTTTCCTCATTAATGGTTTGTCAGGTATGCTCCTCGACAGGGACACTCACATTGCTAACTACACTGCTAACGCAGCCACAGCAGCAACCACAAATAAATCCAAATACAACACTGCGACAACTGCAGGGCTGTGCCGGGGGGAACACGTCCTGCCCGTGACCCACCGTGCTCCTCCCTGCTGCCAGAGACCCTGTCCTCAAGCCTTCACACCTCTTCTTCCCCCCTTTATTCAAAGACAGAGGCACATATGGAGGTAAATACCCCTGGAGGGTGGTGAGCCAGCAAGGCTGAAGCAGTTTGTGTTTCAGCCCTGCACACTCCTGCCAGGCCAGCAAAACACAGAGTGGGAGCAGGAATTGAAGCTCCATTGAGCACTCAATTTTCCCAATGTGTCACCATTACAGGAGCACCGGTACTAAATAACTTCATGGTGGCTCACTGTGAAAATTCAGGTCACAATGGCCCTCTGCTTAATCTGTGGCGTGATGATCTCCCGGTTTGACAGCTGACCAAACACCATGGGAATGTGGTTTCAAAGCTTTTCATAGCCGCTTTTGTGTGTTTGAGGTTTTAACTCGTTTTGTTCCTTTTTCAGTGCAATGCTGATAAGGAAGATATTTTTGAACTGGATCTCTTCCCAAGGGGTATGAGTAGGCAGAAACCATCCCACACCTGGACTGGTTTTCTAGTGTGAGGATGAGGGTCACATTTACAGGAGTGCCAGACACTGAAGTCCTGTCAGCTCAGGGAAAAACCCAAAGTTGTCTTATCTTTTTATTTTCCTGCAAATCCAGAGAGCAGAAACTTTCTCTTGAGCTTTTGGCTGCAATGGAGAAAGGGAATAAGGCTCTTCAAAGTAGAAGACAAGGAACCCCAGCAGAAACTTAATCCGGGTACCTGAGTCACCCATCGTTATTCCTCGGGGAATAACGTTATCTTGTGATTGTATTTACTGTGAATAAAAAATTGCTGCGTGGAATACCTGCGTACCAAGGGATTTTTCCAGTTCATTCAAAACAGTTCACCATCCTTTTCTCCTTCCATAATTCTCCTGTCCCCACGCCGCAGGGAGCAGCCCTGGCTGACTGAGCACCAGTAGCTGCAGTGGTTACAGCACTTCTGACGTGCCTGCCCTATTGCCACACGGAATCCCAAAGAGGAACAGGATCGCCGTCCTAAGTAGCAAAGGTGGCTCGTTCTCATTTAATGATGCGGCTTCTTTTAAATATAGAAGTATCAATGGAGACAAAAAAGGGTCCCAGAGAAAGAATTTCTGCTTGCTTTGTTGTTCTCCTGAAAGACACAGTGCTGTGATATCATGACATTGACTGCAAAGATGACTACTAGATTGACTAGTAAATATGTATTTTAGTGGAGCTCAGCAGAACAATATCCCCTGTAACGTAAGTCATTCCATTAGTAAGACAGAGATACTTGAGAACGTTATATCATCTTTATTCCTTCTGGAAGGGCTTCACTACCATTACTATAAAAAAAAGTGCTTCAGAGATTGTAAATACATTTAAGTAACTCTGACAAAACAATAGAACCTGACTAAAATGTGGGGTGTTTATCTCATCTGTCAGTCTGATATGGGATATAAAGCCACAGCAGCCATGACAGACTCAGAAACACCTCTCTCTGACATTTTTTTTTCCTTCCACTGTGATGCTTTTTCTACTTACAGTGTGTGCTGCACCATACTACCTGTACCTGAGTTTCTTTTTAAATAGAGAAAAGTTGAATACAGCAGGTAACTCTGTCTCCCATTAAGATATACAATTTATGGAAGTGAAATTCATTTGGTCTGAAGTATTGCTAAATGCAAATGGTCAGAATATGAGTCAGGCTTGATTTATCTCTCCCTTCCCTCAGTCAAAAGACTGATTGGAATATTGTGAAATATTTTTAAGTTAAACAACATTTTTAAAAGTGATCTTTTTACCTGACTGTTTCTAAGCTTCATTGTATAACCAGGTTTTATCACTGAGTATTTTTCCATAAACATGAAAACAAGGTAATATACTTTTTTTGGTTTTTTTTGTAAATGAGACAGCACTAGGCATTGGGTAAAGGAAATAGGTTCAAAACAACTAGTTTAAAACAGATGCCTGAAAAATGGCTGACCTTCTGTGGACTACAAGGTGGTCAGCACTCGCTGACCATCATAAAATCATCACTCAGCTGAAGGTGGTCGGAGGAGTACGGATGCTGCTGGCTACTGATACAGTGTACACACCAAATCAACAGTCCTGTGAAGCTGGATCTCTTGTCCGTCTTTTCCTAAGAATGCAATCTAAACCAACCATTTTTAGTGCTTTTAAATTAAACAAAAAACAAAAACCTGTGGATATCTCCTGTCACTGCAGCTTCCACCCAGCCAGCCACACTAGAAAACCGAAGTGAGATACAGCATAAAAAAGACTGATTCCCCTAACTGGGCACTTACATGCATGGCTTGTACTGCAACAAAGAGGAAATTAAGTACGAGCCTGCAGGAAGAGCAAATACCCTACCATCCTCACTGCTCCGACATGCAGCAGTTAATATTATTAAAAGCATTGGTACCAGGTACATAGGTGTGCAGGCAGGTGAGAGATATATACAGAAATACATACATGTTTTTACCTCACCTTCATGTGAGGACTTCTGAGAGTTTATTTATGATGTTTCATCCATAGAATATCAATACAAATCTAAATCAATTTAGTCTTACTTAAATATAAACTGTTCTCACCACGGTGGGAGACGGGCGATTTCTCCTTGCTCTGATTGCTTCACCTGCCTTGGAAATGCACATCACCTTCAGGACAGAGTGCTCACTGATACTGCAAATGCATTTAAGAAAGCATAACACACTGGTTTAAACAGTTGGGGTGTCTCAAGAAAATTTTTTAAAAAAAGAGTTAATCAAGTTGAATTGATCTGGAATAATCTGGTAATTGATCTGGAATACTCTGGTCACAATCCAGGAAAATACTCAAGCTTTGGCTTTATTTCAAGAACCTGCTTTGGTGGGATCCCATTCAACACAATTCATGCAGTACCCAGGTCTCAGTGAGTAACAAGAGCGTTTGCATTCAGGTCTTTAACCGCACACTTTGCTGAGTCAATGCTTATGCTATTAATACCATGGCATTGACAAAAATCTGAAGGTTTCCTTAGTGGTAGCCTGTCATCAGACCAACCACAATTTTCTGCCTTATGTGGGACAATGTCAGAGCTCCTCACAGCAGGTTGGATGAGATCTCCTATTCACGCACAGGAAATACAAACCGCACCATGGTGGGACTACCTGCAAGAGCTGATTAACCAAGTGGGCCTTGACGTCTGTTCATGTCACCAGCATTTTTGGATTTCTAGTGGCCAAGACGCTCATATTGTCACCTCCTCTGAGCAGTAAATACTTAAAATATTTTGCTAGTATTTAAATACATGTACGGCAGAAAAAGTACTGCATTACGTTAAACCAACAACTGCAGCCACACCTTCTCCTATTCTGTATGTCCAATACGTGCCTATAGATTAAGATCAACCTCATAAAAGACTGAAAATATATTGTTTTAAATCCCTTGAACATTATTAACAGCCAGTTAGTTAATTTATCTGTATGGGATTGTCTAAGGATTCATCAGAAGTAATACATCCTAAATTTCTGAGTAGTGGCAGGGAGAAATACTATACCAATCATCCAGTTAATTCACTGAAGTGTTTTATTATATGCGCAGATATTTGGTATCGAGATGTCATATTCCCATAATGAACACAATAAAGGATGAATGACTGGTAAAGCTTTCAGCTCACGATATCTATAAAATCTAAGTGTTAGCAAGGTGTTATATACAGATTAATTTATAGATTCCTATTAACATACTGCATGCTCTCCTTTGTATGGCTACAACTTCTCAACCATGGAAGATAACGTTTGCCATATAACATGTTAGTAACAACGTGTGTCACTCAGCGCTGCTGGGCATGGGTGACTCCAAAACGGGAACGCTGTGTGTGGCACGTGCAGGGCCACGAACAAGAGAGACCTTCTGGGTAGATGTAGATATTACAAAAGGATTAAAGAAAACAGCCCTTTCATTACTAGAAACCCGTCAACTTTTGTCACTAGCACGATATCTGGAACTAACATATTCTTGAGGAGTGTAGACACATATGCATGATTCTGTTTGTGTTTGGGGCGAGCTGGTAGATACCAGAGGGCAAAAGCAAAGCCTGGGCTTAGAGCCAAAAAAAAAAAAGGTGCAGTCTTAATCATAATCTTTCTTTTGGAAAAAAGGAGTAGTTTTCTTCTGGACACCAGATTAATTCACTCTAGCATCTAAACAAATAACTGATAAAGAAGATTTTTTTTTTTTTTTTGGATAATAGATGTTAAAATGTGACTCCAAACAAAGGAAATATACCTAGAGAATGGCTGCTCTGGGTATAATGTGTATCATTAACCATTATATGTGTCTGTTCAGAGACCAGAATTACAAAAGGCCAAATTTTCTTAAAAGCATGTTAAAATATTAATAGATATCTGAAATAGTTTTATTGCACAGGCTGCCAGTCTTACAAAGGATTACATCAGATGAGGAAGAAGGGCAGGAAAACTGCCCCGACGCCAGTGCCCTGCTGCGCTGAGCAGCATCACGAAAATCTAATGGGAGATAGTGAGATTGAACATTACAGCTGGCAGCAAGTCTGGTGTGCCCGGGCTTTACTGGGAGCACCGGCAATAAATATCATGACATCCAGCATGCTAATTCTGTAAATCTAAGGAGGGCATACTTGCAATCCTACACATTTACAGACAGACTCCAAACACCACCACAGTGAAGGCAGAGACATCTTTTATCCAGTTATCTTTTTGTCATAATTGACATGAAACAACTTTATCGCTTATAAAGACAAGTCGTATTGAAGCCAGCTCAGAAGTCAGCCTCTCAAAATTACCCTTCCTCCATCACTCACACAGTCGTTTTTCTGTGGTTACTTGTGAGTGCTAAGGCTGCTTTCATTAATTTTTTACTCGAAACAGCAAAGCCTCCAAGTATCTATTTGGGGGAGAGGAGATGCAACATATTACAATTAGGAGAAGTAAAATGCAATAGTGGGTTTGATCCTTTGCCCATGTGTTTCATTCAAAGGTTAGTCAATGACAGCCACAGGGCTGGGAGTGCTGCAAAAATTTTGCTGAATTTGCGTAAATCTACGAACTTGATCACAGGTCCACTCAGATATATCAATCAAGTGGTGATTAAATTAAAAAAACCAAACCAACAAATAAAAAAACAAACAAAAAACCACAACATCCTTATTGTGCTTCTATTAAATAGTTTTACTCTTCCATTTAAATAGAGCCAGCCTCTCAAACTGCACACATGCTGATGAGAGGTTTGAAGAAATTCCAACCAGCTTTGAAAGAGTTCTGCAAATGAAGATGGAAGAGCTGCTGGTGGACCACAGAGTCATACTGCATCTGAACAATATTCCAGAAAAATCTTTGAGTTCATGCTGGAGCCTCAAGGTACCTTCCAGACTCAGCCAGCTCTGTAGACTGGGTCAGAGAACAAAATTTTAGTGCTGTTCAAAGGGAAATACCCCATGGTGCCTTATCTAATTTTCTGCATTGCAGAGACATGGCAAGGGAGATGGATCTGCCATTTCACCTCGGTTTTGCAGAATATTTTCTCTGCCCGAGCAGCAGTGCCAGAGGAACAGCAGCAACCTTCCCCTGGCACCACTCACCAAAAGCGTCTCAGCTACAATCTCTCGTTGAAATTTGCTACTTTTAGATAGGAGTATTTTAAAACAGACGAAACTAGTCCTGCATGGTTTATGTACCACCTTTTTCTTCCCTTATCTGAGAAAACTCCAAGTCTGAATACATGTAAGGACAAATAATTTATGCATGCTTTCCAGCATTCATCTGCTTTGAACTTGGAGACAATATTAAAACAAATTCAGCAGAAAAGTACAGAGCTCAGAGATACCAAGTAGTTCTGATTTTGAAAGCATATGGCAAGGTAGTATGAAGAATCTCAAAGTGCCCCTGCCTAATGAAAGGTTTGGGATTATTGAATATTCAGCTGCAAGAAAAGCTCCAGCAGGAGCTCACGCTGTATTAGACACTACCTGTAAGACACATGGCATTCATTCCACTCCCTCCTGAGCTGTTTTTTTCAGGCTGCTGTGATTGCAAATTACACTGCTGTACAGACTGGAAAAAGCAGGTCCAGTGCAGCTGAGGAGCCTGTCGGGTAAACCAGAGGTGCTCCGATGGTGGGTGCCATGCCAGCACCGAGCACTCCCCACGCAGGCACTGCCACATCGCCCCTTGCTTGCTTTTATGGGCAGAGTGATGGAAGAATCAAGAGCACGAGAGAGATGGGTCTGTCTCAAGTCGCGTTATTTGTCAATATTTCTCTTGTATTCCTCTCCTTAGCATGAATGGGCCTCAATTTTTAAAATTATTTTTGTGTGAAAACACTTAGCCTCAGCAATTGCTCTACAGTAGTTATTTTACTGTGTTTGTAGAATAATAATAATAATATATATATTAAAAAATCAGTTCTAGCATTCCCTGGCAACACTTTAACCAATTCCAGCACCATATGTGCTAAATGGAATCATCTGCTTTGGGCTGTGACTCCATTTCCAAGCTTGATAAATGGGGGTTGCCCTATGACTTGGCATCGCATGGGCTGAGGCACTGAGGTCGTGAGCGTTAAACCCCCATGGTCTGCTCAGGTACAGAACACACACCGGAAAACAGAGAGACTGGTAAGACCGTTATGCTCCATAGCCAGTTAGCAGTTAATTCCCATGATTGGTCTGTTAGGCTAGTAAAAAATTCAAGGAGCAGACACTTGGATGTGCGCAGGATGGAGAACAGGGATAACCAGATCCCAGCGCTGCTGATGTGGGGCATGCAGTGGGGACGCCCCCCGGGGTGCAGGTCCAGGCTGCTCCCACAGCACATGATGCCCCCATCTGAGAGGCTTAAAGACACTTTATGAGCAAAGAGAGCGTTCTGCTGCACCTGGGGCAATATTATTTGTTTTCTCCAAGTTCGGGGTAAAGATTCATTTGTAACAGTTGAAACTGTTTTGAAGATGAAAAATGCTTTAAAAACATCGATCTGTTCCTTGCTCTATTTGTCGACCTAATTGCAGCTGGCAAGTGACAGCAGAAGAGATTCCTGTACCTTTATGCTATGCACAGGTTATGTATGAGCCACGTGATTTCCTATTTCATCCCTCCTTATTGGGCTCATATTTCCTGTAAAGGGTTTTGACTAATTGTGGTTTTGACAAGAGTGGCATCACATGTTGCTTTGTGAGTGAACGAGCTCGGGTCAGTAAGTCAGACGTTCAGTCTGGAAAACAGATCCATACTCCTAATCCTTAAAGCTGATATAAAGCAGAGATAAGTGCGTTTGTGATGTGTAGGTTAGTCTGGGTAAATATCATTTGAGAGAAATAAACTCTTGAGAGAGAAGAACTGGAAATAAGATGTCCTGGTAACAAGGACTTCTAAGAAGTGGGTCATCTGATTTTTTATTTTCCTTCTTTATTACTTAGACTCAAATGCAAATATTTAGCATCTCAATTTATGCTCAGGTTCATGGCCGTCGAGTTGTGAGAGGGATTTTTTACAATTTTGTTTTTTAATTTACTCCTCTGACCGCTCCTCCACAGAATGCTGGAGTTGAACAAGTTTCTAGCAGAAACCACAGAAGGATTGATTCTCTGCCTCTTTTCTGGCCCAGCCTGTGAAAAGCCTCTAACCAAAGCAGAAGAGCCTCCTGCCTTAGAGGAAATATCCTCCCAGTTCAGCTTGTTATTCAAGCACAAAGTGGATAAGCTGTGTTTGAACTTCGAAACGCTCAAAACTGAACTAAGCTTAGAAAGTCGCGAAGAGCTTGCAACTCACTAGTCTAACTCATATTTTTCTCAGTTATGCGTTTTCCAGTTAAGGCATCAAATACTAAGTGACACCATATAATCCATTCTGCAGGCGTCTTTTGCAGCATGACTGGCTAGTTCCTCCACTTCCTCCACTCATTTTAGACCTTATTTAGTACATCTTCCATCAAAGCATTTAATAGCAGAGAGATTTTCCAATAACTCGCAACATGCAAACTCAAGACTCTTGTTCAAACAACCGCAGGCGGTTACAACAGCCCCATGATCATTATGCAGCCATTACAGTTTAGATCTTATTGTCTGATTAGCAGCAGAGGTATTTTTCCTCAGTTTTTATTTCTCTCATTTTTCCTTTCATAATAAAACATATATCCTATTCACCCACTCAGCTTTGCTATTGATATTGATCAGCTATAGGGATTTTTTTTTTTCCCCCATTTCAGCTGGGCCTTCTTGCTCTCAGTGCCTTGCCGCCCCCACCCACCTGAGCATCCCTGCCCAGTATATGGTGGAAGCCACCTAGGGCAATGCCTTCGAACTGCTGTGCTCCCTGCTCCTGAGCACCCTGGTACCCACAGCACACACCACAGGAAATTAACGGTGTTACTTTCAGTTAAAAAAAAAAAAAGACAACTTACATAGAAGATGCTAAGGAATTCCACGAAAAGGAAATTTTAAGCATCCACAGTACAGTGAGCCCTCTTTTGCAGCCAGCTTTGGTAATTCTGCTGTTCACAGTTAGAGCAGTTCTGCTGCCTTAATGTTTCCTCGTAACAAATCAAAAGACACAGGGAAAAGTCCACCAAATCACAGATTTCTTCAGGGGTCCATCTCTGCAACTAAATGAACTCCCTAACTAAACCGAAGGGTCAGAGAGACCAAAGTTGGAGCACAGCTGCAGAGAGTGCTGTGGGGACTTCTCTGGATGCTGCCCTGGACAGGGAGGTGCTAGAAGTACAAGCCACGGGGAAAATTATGTGAAAATAGCTGACAAAAAAAAAGAAAAATAACTACATAGATCACATCTACAGCATACAGACAAGGTGTCATGGACATATTTCTACATGACTCAGGAGTGCAGGGTCACGGAAGCCTGTGAAGGGCTTGCTCCTTCCCAACAGTTCACAGAAACTGTGCAGAGCGGCTGTCTCTGGCCTTGGGACCCGAATACTTGCTTTAGAAACACTGATGAGGTTTGGATGCCTATGAATACCAAGCCCTGGCACTACAGCGGGTCAGGATGCTGCTCAGCCCCTCCTGGCTCTGTCACCCACCACATGTGCTGCAGCTCCCCGCGCCTGAGCAGACCCACAGCGTCACTTGCCATCGTACAGCTTTGCAGTAGAGTTTCTCTAGGGAATAAATGATCTAAAACACAAACCTTCCCTTTATTTGGATAGTTCAAGTCCAAGAATTGCAGACACTCGTGCGTATTTCTAGAGTAACAAGCTTAATTGCTAAATGCTTCTTCAGCCCGCAGATTTGTTTCTCATACAGCATGCCGCCTTCCACAACTGTTTTAACTTTTTTTTTTTCTAAGGGAACAACTAACTGCAGATGTATTATTTATTTATAAGTGCTTTCCTTACCAGGGAGAGTTAATCCAGGTTATCAAGGCTCTCCAAGGGAAGAGCTCAACTGAACCAGAGGCACTTCCAAGCACAAGCACCATTTATATAAAGTATCGCACAATATTATTTTATACTTCCAGTTTCGAAAGGCTGTGTACTTTTTCCCATTAGACTAACAAATTACAGCAATTGTGGTCAGTAGTGTGGAGGTTTCTCTGCAGAGCATTTGCCCCCTGGGAGGAAGGAAATCAGAGGGGTGTTAAAGCAATATTGTGCCTTCCACTCGGTGTGCCGAGTTGCCTGATAATAGTTAGCTAAGAGAAGCCATAAAACTGCCATTACTGCCACCAGTGGGTGTTACTGTATCTCAGTAACCCTCTTGCAAAGGGACAGGAAAAAAAAAAATAAAGAAAATCAGAATAGGAAATAGAAAAAAGGACTTTAGTGAACAGATAGGGGAAATTTAAAACACCATGCCCTAGCTGAACTTTTTATTCCTACAGATTTTTTTAAAAGTATATTCCTTTGACTTTAAATTCAGGTGCTGTTGAACCCATTCAGGAGGAAACATTTCCCCAGGCTCTTCCTCACTGAGGTCCCAAGTAGATTCAAACCCTTATGAAGAGACTGCAGGGCCTCTTCTACTTACATTTTTGTCTAGATTGCAGTGTAAGAGCCAAACCAGCATAACGGCATCGAGGGGCTTTTTGGTTTTCCCACAAATCACTGGGTGGGGGGGGGGAGAATCACCGAATTGCTGGAAGCCGATGAGAAAGCCTGTGCTGGTGAGACTCACCTTGGACAGCTTAAACATTAAAGAACAACCACACAAGCACTCAGGTGCTGGTCCTAAGGTTCCGCTTGGGGTCCCTCACTTGTGTTTTGCAATCCAGCGGGAGTGTTATTTTTGCCTTATTACACTGGGCCTGGCTCACCAGGTTTACGATGCTCATCCTATTGATCTCTTGCATCTTCTCTGCAAAGACAAACAGATCCCTCAAAAAGCTGCAGAGAAATGAATGTTTTTTTCCTTTCCACTCAACAGTTTCATATCCTCCATCACAAAAGCTGAAAAGCTTTGGAATTTCATACTTCCTAGCCCAGGGATTTTGTGTCATGTGCATGTACTATGACTGGCACACAGCCTACAACATGCATACATTATATATGACCGCAGTGTTGGTTATGCCAGGTACATAAATGTCTCAATGATAGCACCTGGGCAGCATCTGTCTAAACACTAGACAGGTTCAGTTTCAAATTGCTGCAAGTTTCAGGTATATGCAGATGTGTGGTTTCACTTCCGCTGGATCTCATTGCAAAAGCAATGTTATAGAACGGGTGTGAATCAACAGTATTATTGAATTGCCTCAAGTATTAGAAAATGAGAGCTTTTGAAATGGCACAGAAGCAAACAGGACATTTTCATTACAAGCTTCACTACGTGTTTCCTTGTTGGGCTATAAATTAAGCTTTGTAAACTTTTGTGTTTTTAAGTACATTGAATATGTAAGAAAAACGCCTGCAGCAGTGAACCACTGCAGTCTCACATGTAAATGAGAGAACATGTTTTGAACACGTAAATTATCCTGCTATAATCCATATTTATCAGAGCTATTCCAGGCTTTTAGATAAAGAAATATGCATTACATAAATGCTTGTGAACACTTGCCCTTTAAGACATATTGAAGCATCATTTAACCACAGGAAGTTTCTTTTTGGACGAAAAAAGTACACTAAAATACACTTCACAAAATATACCAAAATATACTGGCATATACCCCATGAGATATGCGGGAACACAGGCAAAGAAATTCATTTTACCGTACAAACATTCAGATAACATAGATCTTGCACTATGACTATTTCAGGTCAAAAATTGTTGATGGGACAAGCTTACTCACAATAACCACTTACAATCAAACGCATGAAGGATAGGTAATTTTTAGATAGGGTGGATAATGTGAGGAGTCTAATAAAACGGCGGAGGTCGGGAGTTACAAGCTGTGTTACTCTGGGTGCTGTACATATGCAGTGTAAGCCCACCCTGACCCCACCACTTGCAGGCTGAGCAGCCAAGACAGCCAGAGGAAAGAAAAAACGTAGTTTCTTCCGTTATATTTCCTTGAGTCTCAGGTCCATGCCTGCAAGCAACAACCCTAATGTAACACAGGGTACCCAAGATGCAGCCAGGAGCTAAGCACAGCTTTCCTGAACCCCAGCCTAACAGCAACTCCTGTGGGGTTATACACGGGCACAGGTTCTGCTGCTGCTCTTGGAGCCTTTGGAAACCCTCATGCAGACGTCAGTAAGATTATGAATATATCTAGGCATGAAATCACCTAGAGGTGAGTTTCAGTTCTAAAAGAAGCAAATCTAGGGTCTTCCTCTCGTTTCTGTGCCACCCAGCAAGTATGCTGGCTGGGCAGAAGGGATCCCCTCAGCCTGCTGACAGCAGCAATACTTCGCAATTCCAGCTCCCGCCTCGTGAAATTTGCATTATATATACATTTATTATTTGGCCCCATTTTGGTACTTCCAAAAATCTGGAAGTAAAAATTGCTTTTTATTGCCAGACGTTCATATGACAATGTGAAATGCCATTCCTTACTTTATAAGCTTTTTAACATGATCTGCTTTGTATTTTTTCTTTTTTTCTTTTAATTTGAACATAACAAAAATATTTTAAATAATACGTCCAAACAGTGTGGTAAAATTGTCAAAGTCAAAACATTCTAATGGACTGGAAATCTGAATGCCTGTACTTGAAAGCGTGGTTTATTTTGACAATATTGCTTTTTCTCCATAGTTACCTCTGACCTCCAGTATTACTCTCGGTGGATTATTTTTTCACTGAGGGAGATGTTTAAGCATGGACCAGAGTAGATAAGTGATATGGTCAAATCGCTACTGGCAAACCCTGGAATTACTGACCACTTTAATAGCTCCTGCTGACCTCCAAATGAAACTTCACCTTTGGTTATTAACATGTCTCTCTACTTTTATGATTTTTTGGAACATAATTTGTCACAGTTTTTATCTGCACAGAGCAAGCGTTAGGCTTTTAGAAATGTGAGTTATCTTTTTACAACTGCTAACAATTACACATCACAGAACAGACCAGTCTGAAAACCAATTATGAAAAGACCTGCATGGGAAGTGCATTGGGTCTTGAAGTTTGAATTATAGATTTCTGCACTACGACTGCGTTACAGCCTGCGTTCAGGCTGGAAACAAGAAACCAAACTTCGAAAGGGCTTGTAAGATCAGCGAGATAAGATAAAGGCGTAGAAATTAATTACCCTCGTTTTGTATTAAAATCTGATAAAGGGCTGGCAATGCTGCTCGAGATCAGAGCGAATGGTGGGGTCACGTCTTCTGTCACAAATGGGTGTTTGCAAACTCCCAGGAGCATCCTTTGCGTACAGACCCTGCCTGTCTGGGCAGCAGGGAGCCAGGGTCCCATCCAGGGAGCCCTTCCCGTGGATGCCGGAGGGCTTGGCGCTGGCCCTGATGATTCAGAGCAATGACATTTTGCAACCAGATTGTACAAGTACAAGCAACTAACCTGAGCCGGGGAAATCATGCCAAAAGGCTTTCAGATGATCAGAGCAATATGCCAGACACTTAGAGGTCGGTTGACCAATTAACAATTAGATTTGGAGAGTGGGCATGTCATTTCAGGCCATTATTTGCCGAAATATCAACTATGTGGAAAGTTTTAATTTAAAACAGGTAATTTTTTTTATTTTTTTTTTTTTAAATACGTACTGGCGTTTCTAAGCCTGGCTTCATACCATGAGGCACTGGCAGTAGGTCGCAGCCCTTGGGACCGATTGCAGCTGGCAGGGTGACAGCAGCACTTCGACAAAGCCTCCAGGAAACCAGCCAGGGCTTCCAGTTTCATCTGAACATCACTTCCACTGAGCTAAAGGCACAAGGGCTATTACAAATAAGAAAAGAGGAAGGCTTTTCAATAGGATTGGGGATGAATGCTTTGGAAGTGAAAATTCATCAGCAATTAGTGATGAGAGGCACCTCAGAGCAGGGTGTTTTTTCTAGTGGTGCAAGGTTCAAAGCAGATAGTGGGAATTTCCAACGTGGTCCATACCTGATTGTAATCAATTAAGAAAGATTTGAAGTATCTCAGCTCGAGCCCTGGAGACCTACACTTGTTCAGCCTTCTGTAGCTGTCATGGTGGCTTGAGCCCCTGAATGGTGCTTCTCTGGGCAGGAAAAGCCATCTCGCCCCACGCCAGACAGAGGAAAATGGGACTGGCATCAGCTCACAGGTACTTAAAAGCCTTCACAATTAACCTTGGCTGCAGGGCAGCCTTGAGCCTTCCCCAAAGTGCTGGGGTAACCCCCTGTTATCTTGACCTCATACATGGCAGGAAACCAGTGTTCTGCTCATCTAAAAGAAAATTTACAGTAAGAACAGGTTATGAGTGAAACTATGGAGGTAGCAATATCACTGCAACCTTGTTCAGCGTTATTTTATTTGGGGCAGGGGGTACTTTCAGATATAAAATATATATTTTGCTTGACTTCAGCAAAGCATTTGACACGGTCTCCCACAGCATCCTGATGGCTAAGCTGAGGAAGTGTGGACTGGACGATTGGGTAGTGAGGTGGACTGGGAACTGGCTGAAGGAAAGAAGCCAGAGAGTCGTAGTCAATGGGGCAGGGTCCAGTTGGAGGCCGGTAACTAGTGGAGTGCCTCAAGGATCGGTATTGGGGCCAATATTATTCAATATATTCATTAACGATTTAGATGAGGGAATTGAGTGTACTATCAGCAAGTTTGCTGATGACACTAAACTGGGAGGAGTGGCTGACACGCCAGAGGGCTGTGCTGCCATCCAGAGAGACCTGGACAGGCTGGAGAGTTGGGCAGGGAACAATTTGATGAAATATAACAAGGGAAAGTGTAGGGTCCTGCATCTGGGCAGGAACAACCCCAGGTTCCAGTATAGGTTGGGGAATGACCTGTTAGAAAGCAGTGTAGGGGAAAGGGACCTGGGGGTCCTGGTGGACAGCAGGATGACCATGAGCCAGCACTGTGCTCATGCGGCCAAGAAGGCCAATGGCATCCTGGGGTGTATTAGAAGGGGGGTGGTTAGTAGATCGAGAGAGGTCCTCCTTCCCCTCTACTCTGCCCTGGTGAGACCACATCTGGAATATTGTGTCCAGTTCTGGGCCCCTCAGTTCAAGAAGGACAGGGAACTGCTGGAGAGAGTCCAGCGTAGGGCAACTAAGATGATTAAGGGAGTGGAGCATCTCCCTTACGAGGAAAGGCTGAGGGAGCTGGGTCTCTTTAGTTTGGAGAAGAGGAGACTGAGGGGTGACCTTATTAGTGTTTATAAATATGTAAAGGGTGAGTGTCACGAGGATGGAGCCAGGCTCTTCTCGGTGGCAAACAATGATAGGACAAGGGGTAATGGGTTCAAGCTGGAACACAAGAGGTTCCGCTTAAATTTGAGAAGAAACTTCTTCTCAGTGAGGGTGACGGAACACTGGAACAGGCTGCCCAGAGAGGTCGTGGAGTCTCCTTCTCTGGAGACATTCAAAACCCGCCTGGACGCCTTCCTGTGTAACCTCATCTAGGTGTCCTGCTTCGGCAGGGGGATTGGACTAGATGATCTTTTGAGGTCCCTTCCAATCCCTAACATTCTGTGATTCTGTGATTCTGTGATTCTGTGATAAAAAAAAGTATGGTCTTACAAGATTATTTTGCCATTCAGCATCATACAAATAGAACGAGGAGCGTGGGATTTGAAAGAGCTTTGGTCACATCTGCAGTAGGAAGGGATTGCTTCTTTGCTTAGAAGTGCTATTCTACAATATGCACATGTAGTGCAAATACATCTCACAAGCAATGCCATGCTGAAACATGAAATTAGTGGACATGGTGCCACACGCAGTAACTCTCATAACTGTAGCAGCTTTGTCTTTTTTTTCCAAAACTGTACAGATTCAAGGCTCACAGAAAGACAGAAACAGAGCAAAAAAAACCCAAATAAAATGAACACTTATGAAAGCAGCTCAAGTCTGAAACCAAAATTTGTTGGTGAGTAATATCCTCTGAAAGTCTCTGATAATGTTCTAAGCATTTTTAGTACAGTGGGACAATAGAAGAACCTGAATTCTGAAAGTCATAGCTGTTTTGGATATCTTCTTCCTCCAACTTTGAGCCCTCCCAGCAAGGACAGCAGACTAGATCCACGCTTTGCACGTGGCCTGCTGTCCTTCTTGACACTCTTTGTGGCAGGCCCAAACTGCTGAGAAACGGATGAGCAACAAAAGTCTTACCAATCTGGCCCCATGTATAAAATATATTTTCAATCTGGCTTACAGTCCAGAAAGAAAATTAATAGGAAAATCACCACAAAAAGGCACATAATTTAATGGAAACACAGTCTTTTGCTGTAGAATATTTGAATTGTCCTGCTTAGTCAAAACTCCCTGACTTTAGCCTGAACCTTACTCCTGCCAGGTGACCGGAGACAGCCCTTCTGTGAAACAATTATACAACATCTGTATTGAGTATAGTTTCTAGGAATTGTATTAAATTACAGTAAGTCACATCAGGTTTTTACAGGCCAAGTTCATAAATGACAGAACACTATTCGTCCTAGACATTCCCAGACAGCCTCGTGCAGAGGTCTCGCTCAGCCATGCCAAGGCAATAACCTCCATTGCGTTTCTCCAGGAGGCAAAACTGCAGCATTAAATAAGAATATATTTGAGACCCGAGCGTGTCCCACAGCACTCCCATCAAAAGCTGTGCGTTGACACGCTATCCGGGGCAAGCGTGGCCAGCAGCAAGCCAGGAGCCCAGGAAATGCCGCTCTGCTCGAGTAGGTGGTAGTCTTCCTTTGAGTCAACACCGAAACCCACGTGCTAACACCACGCTGCTTAAGGTGTCATCTTGCGGATATTATACTGACATCCTGACTGCCTCCGATTCTGAAAGGTTTCGGATTTGAGGCTTTTTTCTTGTTTTGCTCTCTCCAAGTATACGGCTGTTTAACACAAGTGTTTTGGTCAAGTTCCGACTTTAAGAGCAGCACTTTCCCCTGGTGATCCTTCCTGCCACAAGGTGGGATGTGCAAGGTTAAGTTGGTCATTTTCCAGTGGGGTTTTGCCACTCTGCCCTGCACAGTGCTTTTCCCTAGACAAGTCTACACTCCAGTGTGAGGGAGTGCGGCTCCTTATCTCCTTCCAAGAGAGCTCAAACACCCTCTTACTACAGACATTATCATTGCTTTGAGGGTAGATATTGTGATTATTGTCCCTTAATTCAAGTCAATGACCTCCATATAAACCATTTCTGATACATTAGGTAGCACCTTTAATAACCAGCCTCAAGATTACAGTGACTTACAAAGCCCTCTAGGAATTTCTTTCAGGACAAGGTTTTGGCAAGGAGTCCAGGCAGTCATTGCCACCAAGCCTTAGCAGCCTCCCACAGACATTCAAGGAGATTCAGTGGCCAACATCCTTTGCATTGCTGTGCTTTGCGTTACTGCTGTCAGACACCTACAGCACACCCTCGGTTTCTTTTCCAGAAGAGCAATGGGTGCAAGGCAGGAAAGAAAGACAAGAGAACAGAGGGTGCTGTTGAGAAAAAAAAATGTTTGGAAAAAAAAAAATACATCTTAGATTTCATTTCTTTTAGCAGGAAAGCAAAGTTAGAAGAGTCAGGATTACTTAACCAATACTTTTCTGTCTAACCACTGATGTCTGTTTAAGTCACAGTGGGCTGGTGGTGCTCACACTCACTTTTGAAAGCACTTTTCTCCTATGAGGAACCCTGGGCTTGAGAGAAAAAAATAAAAAAAAATTAAAAATTAGACTTTGAGAACTGAACTGACTGATAGTGCAATACATAGGGAGATACAAAAACGATGGTACTCTGACACCAACGGCATCCTCAGAAACTTCACAGTTGGCGCTCAGGACTGGTGATTCACACCTGAACTCGTTGTCCCATTCAGCCTGCTCTAAAAACAGCCCCCCCAGAGCAGGAGGCTCTGCCCGAGGATGGGCAGCAGCGAGTGCCCCAGGCCCGGATCAAATCTCGTTTGCAGCTATGCAAATCGACAGGAGCTTCATCCACTTCAATGGAAGCCCTTTGGATTTACGCCAGAGCAACTGAAATTAGAAGCTTGCCCTAAGTGGGCGGGAGCTCATTATAAGACTAAATAAGGAGTGAGTCATTTTCAGAATTTTAAACTGAAAGAAGCCGCATTTGGCTGACCTCCTTTTTTTCCACACCGACGGCTTATTAGATTACAGCAGATAAGAACTGTTCTTTCTTACTGTTTTTTCATGGCAACATGTCTATGCCACTGACAGAGGAGGAAACACTGGTTTAAAAAGGAAAAAAACAAAACAAAACAAAGCAATATGTTTAAATAGCAGAGTGTTCTTAACTTGGAGTTAATTTTGATATCTGAGGAGACAAACACTGGCTCAACTTACTCATAAATGTTCCCATTTCATCCAGGATACACCAAAAGGCCAAGTGACCCAAGAGGAGCTGAGTATGAAGAGGTGGGAAATCTCTTAGCGGACTGCAAGAAGCTGATCGCTGCTTGGAGGAATGATTGCCAGTCTTAATTAACAAGTTGGATAATTAATTCTTGTTAATACCACTATTAGTAAGACACTTGACTGAAAAAAGAAAAAAGAAAGACGAACACAGAAGAGCCTCCTACCCTGTCTGGCTCCAAAGCCCCATTCTGACTCCTGCTTTTGTCTCCCAGGTCATAAATCCCTTCATCTTCATCTCACAACCATTTCAAGGAGACTTTTAGTCTCCTTGCTGCCCAAGTATTTAAAAAAACAAACCAAAACCAACAAAAAAACCCTACTCTCACTGATGAGATGAGGCTTGAAAGCAAGACAGCCCCTTAAGTCCCTTTTGGCCTTGCATCACTCAGCAAAGCAGATACAAAAATTACCATGCAGAAAAGGTCTCTGGGGTAACAATTCTGAGGCTGCTTAGTTTGAGATTCCAGATCTACTAAACCTTGTAATGTTTGGTTGAATACGCATTCACCCAGAGTGAGATTGTATTCAAAGTAGCAGCAAATGGGAGAAGTAATTACAGCTGTACCACAAATGAAAACACTGAAGGCCCATGGAGGAAGAAAATTTATCTTCATCAGATTGGAAGGAGACGAGAATAGGGTGTATGAGGTTTGCTGGATCTTCTGAACCTTCAGGTACATTTTCATACCAAGTCTTGAAATCAATCACGATATAGAAGCTGTCGGATGGGACTCCTCTGTGTCAAGGGCCCATTTTCTGCAGTAATGATTGACATCACCTGATATTGGCTCTGAGGTGATTTTAACCAATCGCAGTCCTGGGAGGCAGTAAGTACTATGGGATTGTTCTTGTTTGCTCTTATGACCACAAAACTAAACACCAATTACATCTGGCACAAGCTACCTTTTCACAAGCACCCTAAACAAAGAGATCAAAGATTCGGCTGAAAACCTGAAAGCCTAGTACCAGCCATTTAGCTCAAAGGCTAGGAGGGAATTTGATGATGATCTAGAAGGACCTACCTGGGATGGTATTTCTGATACTCAACAAAAAAAAAGTAGAAAATACCCAGCGAGGCCCAATGTACATAGGTTAGAAGTAAATGCAATTTGTTATCATGATACAACAGGACTGGACATCTGCCTGGAATGCCATCTCTGCAGCTGCCAAGAGCTGAGCCCAGAACAAGACACAGGCTAAAAGGATTTCCTCAACCATCAAGTAATTCCCACAACACCATGCTCAGTTTCCTCGTGGAAATTTTGGGATTTGTTTTTAGGGGGCATCTCAGTTCCCAAACCACCCAAAAGTGGCTGCTTTAGGAATCTCCTCCTGGTTTCTATATATAACAAATGGTGCAAGCATTGCCCAACACCTGCCACTGGGGAAGAGGGAGTGGTGTAGGTGGGGAGAGCCATTTCTTGGAGGTTTGAATTCCTTCCAGCTGGCGCTTCCAGTGAGCCTGGGGCTTTGCAGGGTGTACAGCACATGTGAGGGGGAACAACTGCATCTCAAATCCCCAGCCCTTCATGGCTGTGCCCACCTCTTCTGGGGCCATGGGGCTGCTCCAGAATGATGCTTGGATTTCTCCAAGTCATTGCTAGATTTCACCAAGGTGTTGGGCAGCATCACAGACAGATCTCAGCCCTCTGCTCCTTTCCCAGTCTCCTTTCTACTACTTGCCCTCTGCTGATGTAAAGTCAGCATGTTCCTCTTCCTACCTCCTCTGCCAAGGGCAGTTAGGGGCTCCCCTTTTTTTTGTAGCTTTTTGCTCCATAATTTTCTCTTTCTTGCTGTAAACAGGTAATTGCCTTTGATTAGGAATTAAACATAAGACAACAAGCGCCATGCCCCTCTTACCTCTAATATATGAAGCAACTCACTCCTTGTGAAAACTGCAACAGCTCCCAAGAAAAAAAAAAAAAAAAGAAGCAAACCCCAATATATAAACCTGTCCCTGCTTTTCCTGCAGTTGTGCATTGCAGAGCTCCTGTGCTGGCAAAGGCACTGTGCTCGGAGCCCAGGGCGCTGCTCACCAGCCACCTGCATCCCAGGGGACAGGTTGGTCCTTCCCGCGGTGGCTCAGCCCAAGCGAGGTGCTGGCTGGGCACGTCATCGCAGCCTGGGCAGGCACGTCGGCTGGGCCCTGGCTCAGGAACCTGCAGAACTTGCCTGGCTGCCGAGGTGTGGCTGGAGACAAAACTTTTTACCTCATGGCATTGCTGCTTTGAATTGGGGTTGGTTTTGCAAGCGAGTTTTGTTGCTGACTAATAGCCTGGGGCAATTGGCAGGGGAAATGAGACCTCACTGAATGGCAAGGTACAGTAAACCGAAATGACAAGATTATACTAGTAGTTCATTAAAGCAGTTGCGAGAGATTAGAGTGCTTGTTACTATGATAAAGCAAAATTGCATGTGTATGAAACATGCCCAGACATAGCTTAAAAAAAAAACAAAAAACAAAAAACAACACAACCCAAATGCTACCTTTTAAACTTAAAAAAGTCAGTGCTGCTAGATGTAGAATTTTGCCAGAGGAAAAGATTTGGGTATGGAAATACACTTAGAAACTAAAACAAATTATGGAAGATAACATTTCTCCTAGAGTTTGTGCTTCCTCTCCTTTGAAATCCTCTGGATAGGACAAGCAAACTAGATCTGCCCTCCTCTCTGTATTTTTTGAGAACGTACATCTTATTTCAAAGAAAATCAGCAGACTCCACTGTAAGTGGACTGAAACATGAGGCAATACTTTCAGTCACCCTGTCCACCATGGTCACTCCAGCACCTAAATGCTTCCCCAGCCTTTGTGTTCTCACTCCCACTTTCATCTTCCCTTCACATCTCTATTCCCTCCTGCAACAGGACATGGAAGTGCTGCTAAGGAAAGAGCACATCACTGAACTGCTAATGTGTGGGATACTGGCCATACATTAGAAAGGGTCAGGAGCTGGCAAAAATTAGCAAAAACACCTTATAGAATTCTGAAAAATCCCCTTGTCTTAGCCTACAGGAAAAGCAGGCGTCAAACATGGCAAATGTCACTGTTTCCCAGTAGACAGATACGTCCAGAGACTACTCCTTGAGGCTGAAAATCCCAGGCCAAGGTTTTGACCCCACTTTGTTATAGTACAACCTGGATTCAAAATTTTCTTTTTTTTTGAGTTCATAGGACTAGAAAACTTGGCTCAAATCTCTATCTGATCTTTGTAATAAAAACCATCCTACTTTTAGCACGGGGCAAATGGTAGGGCATGACCAATGCTTTTGGAAAGTTTGAACTCTGACTTGATTTCAGATCTGAACTTTGTCATTCAGGCCTAACTCTTCCCTTTCTTCTTTTCCTTTATGTTAGCAATACGCACTGACTTTGTAGATCAATGCAGAAGACTGTAAATGATGCATGAAATGAAAAATCCCTGTCCAGCCAGCACACAGAGAGAATACAGACAGTGCTATACTGTCATTGCTGTGGTATTTGCTGCAATATTCACAGCTAGAAAAGCCCACTAAGTCCCAGAACAATGCTGGACTATTTTAAAGTCTCAAGCTCTTTTTGGAGGGAGGGGAAGAGGAAGGGAGAAATTAACTCCCCCTTACACCCACCTTCTTTCTTCCTTTGTTTCAGAAAGAGTTTTCACAAGAGCAAACCCTGCCCTCCTATACGAATCTTTCATTATTCCCCACCCCCCCAAAAAATTCCTTCTTGCTCTCAGATGGGGGTGGCAGCAGAGGAGGAAAGAGGAAAATAAAGAGATCGTATCAAATAAACAAATGCTTTCATCAAGCCAGCTTGGAATGAATCATCGACTAAGCTGCACTGAGACTCCGACTTGCCTCTCTTGAGCAAAATTACCCCTCAGCCCCTGCAGTGGCCTTGGACCACCAGCCAGGATGCCCCATGAGCCGGTCCCAGCTCTTCGTCCTCGGGCACAAAGGAGGACAGGGTTGCTCAGAGGTGCTTGAGCTCTTCCCAAGTGTGCTCAGCCCATTCCTTGCACCTCTAATGCCCTGTGCCAGCACTAGGGATGATGAGTGCTTGGCAGCACTATTCTTCATATGGAACATTAAGCTGAGGTCTTGCACACTCCTGAACATTAAACATCCCATGATAGTCATGAAGAAGAGCTACGGGTTTTATTAACCTCAGTGTCCTGGACACATTGCGCTAGGAAAGCCATCATTAACCTACCTTAAGAACACAGGCAGGGGCCCTCTTTGCAAACCATGCTCAAAGAGCTAAAGCCCTATGAAATGCCTTTAATAATTTAAAGCAACTACCGAATGTTGCTATAAAGGATATAACCTCACCTAGAGGAAGAAAATCTGTAAAGACTTTGACACAGTGAAGCGCTCACAGCCTTCAGGTCCAAACCTCAATTCTTTCACTACTCAATGCTTAACCATCACACTCAAACACGAACTCTTCTCCCTTACCCCCGCCCTGCCACAAACTGGTTTATTTGGGCTTTCAGCTATTTTTAAGATAACCACTTGCATCTCAGACTGGGGCATAAACCGTTAATAACACTTCAGCACATACTGAGAACTCTTCTGAGAAGTCTGAGCACCACGTCAGATCCCCCACAAATAAATACATATAATTCTTTAAAAAGGTCAGACAAGGTTGTAGGGTTTTGTTTGTTTGGGTTTTTTTCTTTAAAGTTTTTAGGGGGGTCGAGATGTGGGGGTTTTGTTTGTTTTTAATAAAAAGGTAAGATTTATTTGCTCATGCAATATTAATTTAAATACAACCTAATTTAACTCAGCAACAAATAATACTTGAGTGATAACAGATTTCATTTGGCAAATGTTACAGAGTGACTCTTAAATTGGTTGATGTATTTATAATTTGTGTCTCTAACACCAAACTCCAATTTGCTATCAGTGTATCGGGAAAACAAAATTAGTGGAGGAAGTGGAGAAAGGGGAAAATGAGAGGCTCACACACTACCAGGACTCCGATACCTCTGCTCAGTATTGCTTTATTCGTGAACCAGCTTCTACAAAGAAAAATTTTAAAGAGTAGCCAGTTAGATGAGTGTTATTTGTAAAGGCCTTGCCCGCGATATAGTCCGGAGACACCCCACACCTCAGCACGGGGATTTGCATGCTCAGCATGCTCATCTCCTGAGGACGATGGCTCTGTCTGCACCCCAGGGCCAGGTGCAGGTGTGTGTCCCATGGCACCGCGAGTACGCCGTGTGTGGAGGCAAAGCTTTGCTCTCCAGCCCCCCTCCACCAAGCTCTGCATGTGTGCACCCTCCCACTTTCCTACTCGCTTCGTTGCAAAAAAGTATATTAAAACGTTACTTTTGACGCTGAAGTCAGCAGCTGTGACTGAACAGAGAAAGGGAGCAGAACTGATGAGCAAGGAGGTGCCATTTGCAGAGACTTTCCCCCCACCCCAGAAGCACATCACACTTTCAAGGGCCATATTATTGTTTTTCCTTCTCCCTGCAGTAGCCGCTGAGGGTCTAAAGCCCAGAGGTCATGTACAGGCACCAGCTGGGCAAGGAAGTATTTCTGATCCCTGTGCTTCAAACAGCAGCCACAGCCCAGCGAGACCAGTGCTGCAGCCACAGATCCCATTGACTGCAGCAGGAGTCGGACACGGAGAGAGAAAACCTGGTTTCAGTTGACGTAAAAATTCGCCCTTCCAGGGCCACACCAAGGCAGAATTTGCCTTTTCCTCTTTTGCCAAGTCCAAAGGGGGGATTTTTATATTTACCAAGATCAGGAGAAAAAGTTTTTTCCACTCTCCTGCAGTAGTTTACTGTTGCTCAGAGTTGAAGGGGGTACCTGTGTTTTCTTATAGCAGCAAAGCATCCTCTGAGCTCAGGGATGCAGGAGGGAGACCCACACTAACAGCTAAGCTCTAAACACACTGACAGGTCATTTCACCCCCCATCTGCACAGCCAGAGGCAGCAGCAAGGGGATTACTGACAACCTGAGGGCGAAGGAACCTGCCTCTCTGGGCTCAGAGGGTGGACACTGGGAAGAACAGAAAACAACTACCTACAAACCCAATTTTCCACTGTTTTCTCACCAGATCCCAGCCGTGGTCTTCAGGCAGCACCCAGCTGTTGTTGCAGGGTTGATGAGGAGGGTCCCTTTACGGGCACCAGGGAAAGGCGGTACAAGCCCTCTGTGCCAGCAGGGACAGCATCCCTTTCTGTGATAAAGCAGCGACGTTCCAGGCTGGAAGCGTTAGGACTTTGAAATGGTAAATCACAGAGTGCCTCTGTTCGAGCCTTACCCCACAGGAATTATGGTAAAGTGCTGTCTGCTATTTACATTCATTTTTTTGCAGATGGAATCACAAAGGGAAGAGAGTGACAATAAGAGCAGAGATACATCATGAGAGGGAAAAAAAAAAAAATCACAGCCTCAACCACTACATACAAATGCAGAGCAAGGCCTGGCGACTTCACATGGGTTTCACTTGCTGTTGCTGAAACTGTTTGGTTCCATTCATAAGCTGAGAGATCTAACAGCCTGGCATAATTATTAGACAATAAGACTCCTTCCTGTGTCTCTAATTTGCCTTGATAGATATGCAAACCAGAGGAGGAAAAAGCTAACCAGGCCTCTTTTGTTGACAGAAGACAAGTTCCAGACCATAACCCAGTTGTCTTTCTTTTAAGCTTCCTGGGAGAAGAACACTTAGAGGGGGCAGGGATGCAGGAAGAGAGATGCTGGGAGGGAAGATGCATGAAGCACAGGAGTACGTACCTGATGGTCTCCCTACAGCCTGTCATGCTGTTGTCCCTGTTGCAACTCATGCAAAGGAGAAGTTAACAAATGACGGTGCTTTTTAATGAGTGCATGGGGAATTCTCACCATGCAACAGATGTGTCAGTGTAACACTAAGGAGGTATTAGAGAAAAAAGGAAAAAGTGATACCACCAGCAGCCTCAGCCTTCCTGAGCTACAGCTTCAACTCCAGGCACTGTAAACAACAAGAGAAGTTTTTCAACTTTTTTTTTTTTTTTTCCAGGGGCTGTTGCTCACATCTGGTAAAGCTGTCCCTGGGCTACTGCCATATGTAAGGACACAAGGTTTTATGACTTATTGTCTGTAAGATTTATGGAGATGATCTATGATCAACAATTTTTCATATTCTTATATCCTGAGCAAACACACAGAGGGCCATTCCCTGCATAATAGGAAGGTGTAGAACAACATGGTCCCAGCACAGCAGGTCCACCAGCACAAACATTGGGCTTGAGGACCTCGGCAGCAGCAGGGATGGGTCAGGGTGCACAGAGAGCCTCCATTTCCATTCCCTTCCCAAGACAAACAGGGGGCAAGAGAAACAAGAAATTAAATTATTAAGAAGAGCTACTCCAGCTCTTTTATGATATGTTAACAAGAACCGCATTTATTATCTGCATTTATTAAGTTAAATTCCAGAGCTTCAGCAGCATTTCTTCAGGAAACACACAAGCTTCGGTGCTTACAAAAAGCCCAGACCCAGGTGGCTCTTCCGCACTTGCGGGGGAACCACTGCAGGTGTGGGGGGAACAGGGCTCCCCGCCCCATGGCTCTGGCACAGACCCCAGGAGAAGGTCCTGCCCGAGTCTTTGTGTGATTTACAGGAAGGAAACTGCTTATCACAGTGTTTCGCTGATACGCTGCTCTGGCTTTCGGTGTCACAAGCCTTCACCTTTCACTTACATTGGAACCAACACGAATAAGAAGATTTAGTGAAAACAGTAAACAAGAGGAAGTGAAAAATCTGCCAAGAGTTTTGGTTCGGCTGTGGCCATTGGTATTGTCTTTGACAGGCAGTTTGGTTATTAACGAAGGACAAGGCCTTGTCAATGTTGGCAGGGCATCACAAAAAGAAAATAACCATTCTCCATTGATTGCTGTGATTGCTACTGTGCTCAGCATCTCCCACCCCACTGGTATTTTCTTCCACACACACATTTCTTTTGCTATCAGCAACACTTTGCCATACAGGGAAAGAATTGTTGCTCTCTGCCACCCCCATCCATTCTCTCAACCCCCACCAATGTCAACTCATACCATCCTTCTCCTTGGGACAGGTTGATTATAGCTAACAAACACAAGTTGTAATAAGAATAATAAATAATCATCAGACTCTTGCAAAGTGGAAAAAATAAATAAAAAGCCTTAAGTCCACTATCTCCACAGAAGAAAGCACTGTTCTGGTTAAGTGCTGAAAGCATCGTTGTTCCGCCATCATAACTAACACAACGCTAAAATCAATTGCCCAGTTGAGCTGTAACTTTGTAGTGTCATTCATGGGCATGAGGGCCGAATCCTTCTGCAAGTGCCACTGGGTGTTTGTTTACACCAGATGATAGCCTGTCCTCCAATTTGTGCACCTGAACAACTATTTATTGTAAAAGATCATGTTAAATGCACTTCTCTTGTGTACAAACAAATCAACCTGCTTGACAGATACAATCAATTGCAATTCAAACAGGTTTGCTCCTTTCCCCCCAAAAAAAATGCAGATGACACAATTAAAAAGAAAATTAAAAATGTGCAGAGACCTGTAGAGATACCAAAGGAATGGTATCAGCCCAGTAATGTACCTGCAGGTTTGGAAAACAGTCTAGCACTGTGTGATCATTTTGACAGAGGCACTTGAAAGAAATCAATAAAATTGATCATTCAGCTGCACCATTTATAGATGTGGATCAGAGTTCTGGAATGACTTACAGTGTTATTTTACATAAAAATGTGCAAAACATAAAAAACAGCACAAGGGACATGGAGTCAGCTTTGCAGGCTGGGCTGGGAGGGAGCCCAGGCTGAGCAGCAGGACCGTCCAGCAGCCACAGGAGCACGGCCCCGTAGCGAATTTCCTCACCCAGAGACATGGGCAAGGAAACGGAGCCTCTTCCTGACAGAGGAGCTCTTGGCTTAAAAGCTCGTATCAAGCCCCAGCAGTAAAAATCCTGGGTGGAAGCATTAAACTTGCCAGCCAGGACATGAAAACTCAAGGTTTGGACCCTTAAATAAGGGCAGGAATTGGCATCCCAATTCTCAAAGAAAAGCCTTTCGGGAAAGAGTTATCTCAACCTAATCTTTGTTGAAACCACTGCGTTTAGCCGATATAAACTGATGCTCCAACTTGAAGACGCATTAAGCTATCTTGTACCCTTTGAGGATCTTACCCACCGTTTCTAATACCATATTTTATCTTTAGTAGCTTAAGGCAGAGATTGTGCCCTCCTCCCGCACAACATCCCCATTTCTGGACTCGCAGAGAGATGCAGTTTCTAGGCAACTTTCAAGGTCTCCTTAGTCAGACCTGAACTCAGCAGTACTTTAGCAGTTATGATTTCCACAGTCACACACAGTGCCTCAACACATCTTTCCTCCCAGATCTGGGAAACAGAGGTATTTGCATGAAAAACAGTCAGAGAAACTCAGAGAAGTACCAACCATGTACTCTACTACACAGGGCAGCCACAAGTAGTCCCTCCATCATATTTGCTTGCTCTCCATCATCACAATACACCACAGTAATGCCTCGGTTAACACACATCTCTTTTCTCCTTTGCCAGTCACTATACTGTGCAGTATATGGACTCCCCACTCTTTATCAGCACTGAAGACTATATGTTTGATACTTACAATATTAACATTTAATACAGCAATGCCCCATTCTAATACTACAAACGGTTGTATCTGAAGATAAAATGTACATTTTAAGTTTGGCTCACTTCATTCACTCTTGGTAACTACCTACTACAATTATCAGGAAATGAAAAATATGCACTTCACAGCCTTCTCTTTTCACATGTTAAAAAAACATAGAAAGATCAGCACAAACACTGCAGGATCACTCATGCACGAGGCAATGCTTAGCACTGTTTCCATGATATATTACTAAAGAGACAAAAGTCTGGGGCTCTATAGATGTAGGAGAGAATTTCTAACAACCACACATTGTGCATACATGTCCACACACCCTTTCAGAGCAAACTTAGTGAACATAAAATCTATAACAGTAATAGACTATCTTCACTTTATGGCAGGGTTCTGGAAAGTTTGAAGCAAATACTGTCACCAAGTTGCCATTTAGAAGGCATTAAATGCAGAAAAATAAGAAAAATCATTACTTCTGCTGTGGATTATTTTGGACTGAAAAAATATAACCGTGGGAGTCAATGCATTCACAAGTGTTCACAGGGTACTATACAGCATATATATTCAGTGACCTCCAAAGTGGGAGTGCAGATGTGAAAAGGGGAGTGTAATACAGAATTATAAGAGGAGAGCATAAATAACACACAATGTAACAACCAGGGAGTCATTATTTTAGGGAGTCTATATATAATCCCAGTTTCCCCCCCTCACTCACAATGTTTTTAACATTGCTTTGACTTCAGCCTTCTTGGATAGACATTTAAACAGGAAAGGCTTCAGGTTTATTAAGTAGAAGTATTAAAATTGGCAAAATACCTGATTTGGTTCATGTTATGCAGTTTATAACATTGTTAAGCTTCATTAGGATGCTGCAGTGCTCTAATAAAAGAAGGCGTATTTATTATTTCATACACTGCCGCCCATTAAAACTAATACTTCCTCTGCTAAGAGGTGCAGACAGCAGAACTTGTGATGCTCAGCATTTCTGCTGTAGGTATTGTGTGAAACAGCTGGACACCAGACTCACATACTTTAGCTCACAGTCACCAGATTCCTGGAAAGATCTCCATTTTACACAGGGAATGAGAAAAACACACCGAGCCAGTAAGCTGGATCAGGCTTGAATTTACACTGGTGTAAATTAACATAGCAACAAGGCACAGGGAATCAGCCGAGCACAAAGGTGCTGCAGGACTCAGCTCAGCCCAAGCACCGTTCACACCACAGGAGCGATGCAGCCATGGGCTCTGCATCAGAAACTCCTCATCGAACACATAACACCATTTTGCAAAGCTGGTCAAGGTACAAAGCAGTTCAGCTGTCTCCATCCTCTCACAGCAAAAGAAGCAGCCTGAAACAAGCCTTACCGACCCAACAGTCCCTTGGCAGAAAGCATACATGAACCTGGCCACCACTGCTGCTCTGGAGACCTCCTTCCCTACCACACATAACACCTGCTTTGGAAATGTCTGCCTTGCCTTTCTAGCCATACTACATCTGTCTTGGTGTGTCATAAAAGACCACAAGTCAACAAAACTTTCTTACCAAGGAATTGTTAGGAAGTCACCTTCCTCTGATTTGCATTTAAGACCTTTCTCTAATAAAGACAAGCAAGCAAGTTTCAAGTGCACCAGACCATGGGCTTGGGGACTCCCCCAGCCTCTTACCTTAGAGGTGTGAATCATGGCAACGTCTGTCCTTCCTGGTCCAACTGTGCTGGGAAGCTGCTGAGCCCAGACTTCCAGAGGAGCCTCGCAACTCCCTTCTTCCACCATCTCCAGTAGGTGCTGAGTGCATCCTGGACTTCCTCATCTCACAGAAAGAGGGACTGGAGATTTCTAGTGCTCTTCAGCAACAAACACCAGACGTATTTCTGTCCTGGTTGCCAGTAGGAACCACAAAGAATCTCCCAAGCCCTCAGGCTGATGAGACAGAAATGTAGAGTGTGTTATGTTCCAAAGCTCAGCTCCCTCACCCCAAACCAAGAAACCCCACAAATGCTAAAATCAGGCTTATATAAGGGCAAGGCCAATAGGCACAAACATGCCTCCCTGCAGGGAGCTGATGGAGAAGTGGCAGCACCTGTGTCCAACCACCCCACCCACTCACACCAATCCCCCGGTTGGCTGTAACACCTGCTTAATTGATGCAAGGTGTGATTGAATTATGCAAGACTTGAGCTGAATGCAGACTTCAATTGGACTAGCAGCAAATCCTGCTCTAGTCTGCAGTGACTTGAACTTTCCCTGTTCGCTGTTCTTTTCCGGCCTGCTACAGGAAAAATGTGGCCTTGCCTCAATTGACTTACATTTAAAACCGTTGGTATATTATATAACTTAATAAAAGTCTTGCTAAAAAAAGGTACATTGTGCTCGTTCTCCTTACACATGGCAGGGAGGAAAACGGGTACGGACTCCTTCTATGCCTTTTAGTTAATTTGCTATCAATGCCCAGCTGCTTTAGAGTAAATACAGGAACAGGGTGTCATATGGGTATCCTGAAGAAAAAGAAGAGAGATTTCCTATTTCTTTGTTAGCCAGCAAAGATGGTATGCATGTTATCCAAAGATAATACAGGGGAAGAAATCAATTCTCCGTGTTGTTACACATCCTTGCATGCAAATGTAAACTTGGGCAAAAAGAAAAAAAAAAAAACAAAACAAACCCAAAAAGAAGTATATTTCTATTATGCTGAGGTCATATGAAATCATCAATGCAGGCCGATATGATCATCAGAAAAAAAAATAAATAAATAAGGCGTCTCCATGTGAGGAAAAGTGCATCAACTAGAAGTTTTGGTGGGTGAAGGGGTGAAGAGTTTGCTCCGTTCATCCCTGGGAGAGCTGAATGGGACCTTTGGGGACAAAGTGCATGTTGCGCATGGTGGATTTTAGTTACACTTTGGGGTTTGAGTATAAAACCACTGGCGCTCTGTGCTGCCACACTTGAGCCGAGCCTGAGCTGGGCAAGCGGCGCGTGGGGGATCCTCGGTAACGCCAAGGCGAGGAACGCGTCTCCACCGCCGCTCCGGCATCGCACCGCTCCCTTGCAAAAGGAAATTCAGATATTATTATATAATGAGTCAACACAAATATCATTATCGCTGCGCTGAGACCTGCTGGCAGAGGCAGGGCTGTGATACAGCTGCTGGCCGGGGAATTGATGGAGCATTGCGCTCCCGGGCTGCCGTGCTCGGCGCTGCCGCCCTGCGGGGGTCCCGCCTTTCCAGGCCTTTCGCAGGAGGCGTCCTCTCTGAAGAGAGACTCCCTTCCTGATGCAACAAGATTAAGCAATTTGCTTTTAATTAGTACTGCAGTCGTTTCCAAACTAGGCAGTGGAAAGAACAGAAAGCAGGCTGTCTCTTTAAAGTGTAAGTGGATTCAGCGCACACACTGAATTTAGAGCCTGCTGTTGGAAAAGTTCAGCTTTCTGTCACCGGTACGGTGCTCTCTGCTAATTTTTACAAGAGTTCAAGTTGTATGCACCAGTTAGCAGAGACATTGCAGGGGGTAAAATGAGAATAGAAAGCATGACCCCTTGCTGCCTCTGTTTATAGTGCCTAAATTATATCCAGACAACGCTCCATGTCCCCTCCCTTGCCCTGCCAGGCCCTGTGTGCACAGCCTGTGTGCTGTTCCCCTCTGCTGCTGCCCAAGAAAAGGGGGCCCTTGGCATTCATGAGCAACCATCCGGGAATCCCCTGCCAAGAGCCATGAGGAGAGGAGGGGGAAAAAGGGTTGAGGGGGGGCTGGTGGAGGAGCAGTGCAAATGCAGGGGGAGGATGCGAAGGGTGGGAACCTCACAGGGAATTAGGGATTCCAAAAGTGGACACCTCACTTTCACCATCCAGTACGTCCAAGAGCAAACCCGCACAGCACGGCGTGCCAGCCGGGGCACCCCTGGCTCCCCAACCCCACCTTGCATGCTCCTGGTGTGCAGGGAGGAGCTGCAGCTTCATCTGCAAACCAGCTAGCACATATGAATAATTGAATACCAAATAAAAACCCCTTCCTAGCCAGGAGACATACTTTTGGCCACTGTTTTTCACTCCAAAGAACATCAGTGATGAACAGCTCTCCTTCAATGTCTAAAGAGATGGCATAAATACCCACTTCTTTGTCCATGGCTCATCTCTCTTGCAAGCTCCCTGCAACACTAGCATCATTTCTTTCCAGACATGCCCTAGCAAGAACACTTCAAACAGAGTCGAAGAAACCACTCCAAAAATAACAGTCCATTCAAGCTCCTGCTCCGTCTGTCCTGCTGCCAGGCTCCGTCCGTCCTCTGGGCAGCAAAGCGTGTGCAGGAGCCACCAGGCTCTTCAGAGGCTCGCATTAGCCTGTGGAACCCATGGCTTTTGTGGCCCAAGAGAATACGCAAAGTAAACAGGATTTTTCTGCACATTTCTCAATGATGGCAGGAGAAAAACCCCCACGACCAGGACTGGTGCTGTCTGGATGATTATGATCTGGCATTCCTCTGCCTTCAGCCACAGCTGGTTTAGATTTGAGCTACCGGTTCATTTAGATTTATGCTGCTGGTTCAATAAACAAACACAGTACATAGTCCATCATGCTAGCCGCATAATAAAGCTGCTTACCTACTTCCAAACAACTAGTTTTTATTCATCTCTTCCTCTTTCATTCCCCTCTTTCCCTCTTTTCTGCCCACCACCAAATCCAAGAACAGCATTCGGTTTCTTTCCAAAACTGAACCCTATCAAAGATGAGTTAATGTCTGAAGTCTCTCCCACAGCCCTCCAAACCCTGCTTTGCTACAGAATGTTTCCAGAAGTTGTCTGAGAAATTACCGCAAATACGTTATCTTTGAAGGAAGCCAGGTTGTAGTTTTGCCCTGGCACTCTCTGTGAAAAACCTGTCTCTTCTTCCTGCTGCCACTTGTTAGGAGGAATTATCGTAAGGCTGGGAAACAGTTAACCTGCACACAAACTTCGATTTCAAGATGCACCCGTTGTCTGCCAGCACCATCCACAAAGTTGCCACTTTGATCCAGAACAAAAAACACCCTGGTATTCTTGCAAAATCCTCTTAAGTTGTTCTAATGGTAGCAGCTCTGAATCTGGTGAACTGCTTTGTTATCAGTGCTGTGCAAATTGTTCATCTATTTCTCTCCTACAGTGCTTGCCTCCACTCACTCGCCTCTCTAATAAATTCATTTGACTGCAAAGGGTGCTTTATGACTCTTGTTTAAAACAGCTTCCTAATGATGCTTGACAACATCTCCTGCCTTTGAAAGGGCCTCACTATGCAAGGCTCTAATCCCACAAAAGGAGGGATTCTTGTTAACCTGTGTCTCTGTCCTTTCTGTTGAGTCGCCACCTTTAATGAAGCACTGAAGGGGAACCAAAACGCAGCTGGGAAATTATGGCTTTACATGATCATCTCTCTCTACAAGAGAGTTATTGCCCAAGCCCTAATCCCGTGACTCAGCCCTCTCCTTGGACCCCCTTTAATTGTCAGAACCTGAGGAAATCCGGGCTGAGGTAAATAACACTTCAGCAGCAACAGAATAGATTCACTTTAAGCAATGAATTTTTAATGAGCTGAGACTGCAGAGGGAACGCAGGGCTGAGATCTGTGCTTCTTATCTGATGGGGAAGGTCAGGGTCTGAACAGAGGGAGGGCATGGATGAGAGAACAGATCTGACAGGGCTCTTCAGCTGAGATTTCAGCTTGTCACAGCCTGGCATACCTTAGCATACCAGGACCTTCTCTTCAAAGGAGCATCTTACACATGCCCATGCTAACAGAAACAGCACAATATTTTCCCCTGGTAGAGGCAACCCAAGAGAAGTACTCTTGCTTTCTGAGAAAAAAAAAAAAAAAAACAAAAACACCACCCCACAAACCAACCAACAGCAACAAAAGACCTAAAAAAATAAAAAGCCTGCAGAGGAAAAACAAAAAAAGAAAACAAACCAAGAAAGATTCATGTAGATGGGTCATGCTCTTCATGGAAAATCAGGTAACTCTATAGACAACCTGCGAATAGAAACACGTGTAAGACTCTGAGCAGCCCATCAGCATAATGTCACTTATTAATTAGGTCAGCAGTCCCAAGCAAAGTCCTCACCAATGTAACCATCAACACCAAGTGGCTCAATAAATCTTAGCCGTGGAGACTTCTATTTACTAAGAGTTTGGACTTCATATAATCTCCCTCCAGCACAGGTCTACCCACCAACAGGTCTCCTGTGGCATTGGCCAAGAGCAACACCTACCCCTGCTGTTGTGACTGACTGATCCCAGGCACGCTTTCTGTCTCAGAAAACTCAAAAAAGAGCTAAAACCTGTCTAACTCGGTGCACGGGTTCACACTGCTGCAACTCAAAGCTCTCGAGCCCGGCAACTCCCATCTCAGCCTGCTTGGGTAGGGTTTGCGGGTGGCCCACCTGCAACCCCCATACCCTCGGCAAGCACTGTTGGGTGGTCACAGAGCCAAATGCTCCTCTACAGCAAGGCATGGAGCAGCTAGCAAAGGTGAAGGCTGCGTCCCAGGAGCTCATCTGCGCCTCCAAGAAAAGCTGCACCTTAGGCATGGACAGTAACAGTGAACCTTTGAGTGAGCAGTGTTACTCTTAAGAAATCTTAGGTCAGATCAGCACTTGTGAAATTTCCTCAAAGCAATGAATGTTGACAGAGAGCTGGTTTCTTGCACACCTAAAAATTTTTTTAGGGTTTGTCAGAAACAAAATAACGCACATAATATTTCTGCCCAGTCTTTTTCATTTGCTGGGCTTTCTGTTTCTTATGGAAAAAGAAAGACAGTGTTTTCTGGGGAAAGGCTTTCCGTGTGTGTGTTTATGTGGAAAAAATAAACAAATAAAAGTATCCAGCAGAAAGGATCTGAGCAGTCCGAGCCTGCACAAGAAATTACTGAAGCAAAACTGCTGGGTGCGGCTGATCACACTGCCACATGCAGAAGGAAAGGAAAACTGATTTACAGTAATTCCAAAGCATCCCCTCAAGATTTTGACCTGTATAAGGTGGGAAAGGGCCTGCTCTCACTCCAGGCTGCATGCTCTCAGGTGTGTCCACCACGGCACAGACCTGCAAAATGTGAACAGGGACATTTAAAAGATAGACCAGCAGGAGACAGGATAATTTATGGGGAGCCAGGTCAATGCAAATCTATTGTGACTAATGGACAATGGTAGGGGGGAAAAAAACTCCCATAGGAACAAAGGCGAAAGGGTGCTGGCTCTCTGCTCCTCACAGCCATCTGGGATGCAAATAAAAACCTTGGTGGACAATGAAAAGCAAATACCAGTTCTGGGGAGCAGATTTACTGCAGTGGCGGAACAGGTCAGTGCAGAGGGAAGTGGTTTGATCAGAAAGCCAATGAAATTCAGATTATAATTATGCTCAGTAAGAGGCAAAATAATCCTTTCATTTGCTGGGAGGTTTCAGTCATGCACTTTGACCTTCATCCTAGTGTTTCATTAATAGTTTATATTAACAATTAATGGTTGCTTTCATTGGTGTTCTGTGCAACTCGCATTAGAGTTAATTTTCAAGTTGGATATAGTTATACATAAGTCTCATGGGATACTCATATCATGTGACAGCACATTTATTTTAACCAGGAGTCAGAGATGAAAATCAGGCCGAACCCCAGTCTCAGGCGTTTATTACTTGTGCTCAGCCAGCCTGCAGAGAAGCTGGATGTTGCAGTTGCTTTCGCTATAAGGCCCTGATGGAAAGTTGCCCAGACCAACTGAAGTCCCTTGATCGTCGAGATAATTTGCCTTTGGGATGACTTTAGACGCATGGTTAGTCTGGTTTACTGAAGAATCATAAAAAAGAGCCTCTCAGCTTCGCTGTGGCTGTTACTTACAGGGTCTGCATAGCTATGTTAATTTTGGTTTTGATACTTGCTGGAATAATCCTAAAGAAAGGCCCGACCTAAGGGTCAAAGCTCAGATTTAGGGTTATATTCACAGTTTGGTCTGCTCTGGGGTAGGACCATGAAGCAATATTACACCCAGAGAGCACCGGAGAGCTCAGAGTAGGGCTCTTGCTGCAGTAGTCACACAGAGATCTCTATGGGTTTTTGTTTGCTCGTTTTTAATCTGACATGATTTGCTGTTTGTAGTTTGGTTTGGTGTAGGTGAGGGGTGCTGACTCTGAAGGAGATGTTTTGCTCCCCAGTTTAAGGTTCCTGCCTCCCGCAGTGCTGCCGGACAGGCACTGACCATTGGCTCTGCCATAGCGGATGGAGGGCAGGCGGAGGGCAAGGGCCAAAGCCGTGCAACAGCAGTGGGCTAATACTTCCAGATACCCCCTTAATATATTTATTTTTAAGTGAGGTACACATCCTGGTTTTGCTTTAAGGATAGACCTAACGTTGCTCCTCTCTTTCCCCCATAACTTTGTATCATTGAAACGTTGGAATTATACCATTTTTAAACTTGACACAAAAGGAGAATTGAGTCTACGATATTTGGCCTGAAAACTCAGCTAACCTTGCTTTAAAAGTAGTCGGAGGAAATGTATGCTCTTTTGACTAAAAATACAATTTTTTTTTTAATCATGGGATCAAAATTCAATTACAATTGAATATACTTCATAGCACAGTTTGATCGTACTACCATTACTGTGGCGGGAAAATATGAGGCAATTCACCGTGGCAAAGTTTGTGGAGATGCTATATATTTGCTCCTATTTAAGGGACAAACTAAGTGTTTAGATTGGGTGATAGTTAAACTGCAAGGAAATAGGTGTTCATCTCCCTTGAGTCTTCCTCCACAAATAGCTCAATTAAGGGACTAATTGAAGTGTAGAGATGTCCCCCGCAGGGCTGAAAAATGCCTATCTGGCATGGGAGTGTGATCCCTGGCATTTTCCTTCACTGGAGACGTGGTTTCTGGAGAAGACCAGGACAAAACCAGCAGCGCCTTGTGCCCCACAGAAGGCAGCGGCTCTGCAGGCAGCATCCCTGAGCATCCCTGCCCATGGCCAGCGAGACGCCCGGGCACTCGCCCAGTCCCGCTGCTGGCCATGCCAAGCTGAGCTGGGCTGATCTACCTGGCAGTTCCCGCCAGAGGTAGTTGTACAGGATTGCGATGAATCGAGTCATCAATCACTGTCACGTCTAGTAGCAGGAGCATGTGCTCGCAGCCTGGAAAGCCTGTGAATGCTCAGGATTAGGTTGCAAGTAAACTCACCAGCGCTAAAATGCTCCCTTAAGTAAGTACTGGCAAGTCCCCGCTGAAACGTGTCAGAGTTTGTGCATCCGCTCTGGCAGAGCTGAAATCAGGCCCTATGACTTAAAGTCTGCTGATGCTTTAGTGCAGTTACTGCAAGCAGAAATACGCCTGGCAGTGAAGTTATCCATGTGCACAAGTATTTGCAGGATCAGGGCATAGCTGCATCATCCTTTGTTCCTTTCATCACGCTAGTGATGCTGAATTAAGCCTTCAGCTTTGTCTTTTTTTTTTTTTTTTTGTACACAAGCCCTGTAGTATAGTTACATCACTGTAATAAATGATGAGAGGACCTGTATAGCAGAGGGAATATGACGGGAATAATTATAACAATAAAATGTTAATTAGTGTGTTTTCTTGAAGAATCTTCTTTCTGATTGCAACACGTTTCTGCTGAAGAACTGAAAAAAAGCCAGAGAAAACCCCGTAACTGTTTTTGAATCTTAAGGCTGTATAGACTTGGGAGAGTTTGCTTTTGTGAAAAAGCCTGAAAACACGGCAAGAAAGCTGAAAATACTCTGTCAAAAATGTAAATAGCAAGAAGAAGTTTTTAACCTGCCCTAATCACCATGAAGCAGGGGAAAGAACATTAGGAGGAACAAAGCTGTGGTTTTGTTCTCATTCTCACACTTGCAGCACATTTCTACCTCCCTTTGTGCCAAAACTTTCTTTTAAATATATATTAAAATCCTCCACTGCCCGAGTGCCGCTGCGTTCCTGCTGCTCGCCACCGGCCAAGGCCTTTTGGGGAGGGAGAGGACACCCCTGCTAAGGGCTGGACATGTGCCCCACACCCCCTGCAGCCCTGCCCTGCACAGGGGCTGCCAGATGTGGGCATCTGGGCATGGGGCAGGGCAGGATGGGCCTCCCTGGGCCCTCCTCCTGTTTCGCCTCTTCCCTCTCGTCCAGTTCGTCAGCCTGAAGATTGAGAGACTACAACAGAGACTGGAACCTGTACTGTTTAAAACATATATATGTGTGTGTGACTGCATATTTTTTTTACACTGCAACTGAGTGAAGCTGCTTGAGAAAGAAATTTCTGCAAATTTGGATTTCCCTGAGCATGTGAACCCATTGAATACCCTTTTCCATGCCTCCGTGCAGCTTTAGAAGCCCTGCTCTGCAGAGAGAGAGAAAATCCTGCTCCGACATTTGAGTCGTCACACACAGAGGATTTGAAAGTGCACATCTGCCAGTACCATTTGCATTTCATCACCTCGTGCTGGAACAAATAAAACCAAATGAGTAATGATCTGATTCTGTGGTCTCACTGTTGCTGCTTTGCCAGGAATTATCCTGGCTCAGTGGACACAGTCCTGGGTAGACGAGCAGAGTCTCTTTTCTTCTCTGCCACTTACCTGCTGCATGGCCTTAGGCAAGTCACTTAACTCTCACTGTTTCCCTTCCCGTGCTCAATCCACTATCACTGACTTTCTTTGTAAGAGCTTTGAGTTGTGTTAATGGCAAGGAGTATTTTATGCTATTCTGAGAGCAGAATTGGCCAGCTACAGTCTCTCAGTACTCGAAGTCCCTCTAAAAAAAACGATGACACCTTTTTCAGAGATCCATGGCAGTCACAAAGGAAAAAAAATAAATAAATCACCGAGCTACTCAGAAGCAAATTGGAGCAATGAGTGCATGTGAGAATACTGCCATTTGCTCATAAGCAAACAGCAGCAAGAAAGAAATAAAAGTCAATATAAGAGGCACTGGTGCCTATTCACTGAACTCTCATCTACATTCAGCAACTCATACTCAGGAAATGAGTGTAGCACTTGGAAACAGCGATCTCTGTCAAGCAGAGACTGGCGAGCGCTGTTTCCGATGAAGGCTGACGACTGAGAAAGTCATAAAAGCTATCGGAGAGAGGAAAGAGGCAGGTGACATGGGTAAGAAGGCAAATATTAAGGGGATGAAAGGGATTATAAAGCAAAGCTGAAAAGATGTAAAAAGCTGATTAGGAAACCAAATATGACAGAGAGAGAAGAATTGCCCATGGGGTGAATAAAAACAATAAAAGATTCTTTTAAAGAGGTAAAGGAGACAAGATTAACAGGGAGGCTGCTGGACCACTGAGAGGTAGTCGAGAGAGCTTAATAACACAGTGAGTGGGACTGAAATGAGGGAATTAAAGGATTTCCCCTGGCTGGTGCTCATGAGGGAACCTGGAGGAAAGATGGCATACATAGAAGTGAAGTTTCGTGTGACAGCCAAGCAGGGAATAGCTAAGAGCACAAATAACCACCAAAGCAAACTCATACCATGGGGAAGGAGGGAGGGCTGAGCATGGAGGGCGTACTTTTAGCCCATGCTGCTTGATGGAACAGCAGGAGAGATTAAGTGCCCAATAACAGAGGTTTTGAGTCGTTTCTTGGAGAGAAAAAGAGGTAAAGAGAAACTGATATGAAGCAAACATCTTTGAGCATCTGTGAGAAGAAATAGCAGAAACCAAGACATATTTGCTGTAGATTATCAGTTGATATGAATGCTCGTAAAAAGTGACGCACACACACACTCACACTTCCATCAGCTGAAAATCTGCCTCTAAACCTGCAGAATGGTGGGGTGTTTTTTTTATTAATCAGAGGCAAGATTTTAGAGATGTTAGCAAGGGTGATATCGCCCAACATTTGGAGAAATACGAACTGATAAAAATGTATCTGCCCAGCTCCATAAAGGGTAAATCTTGTCTGACAAATCTGGCAGAATTTGTTTTAGGAGCTAACATGAAAAACAGGCAGGAGTGAGGCAGTGGAGCTAATCCACATAGATTTCAGAAAAGTCATTTAAACGCAGTCCAGGATGGTAGACTAATACATAAGGTTAGCAAGTATGGCATAAAAACCATTGTCCTTGAAAGACTAAGGAAATGGTTAGGTGATTAAGGGCAGGTTGTAATGGTAAAACTTTATGGGTCAGAGAGGAGGACGGTGATGTGGTGAAGACAGCTATATTTGAGGTTATTACGATGACAGTTCAAGGCATCAGATGGAGACTCATACCTTTTACTCTATAGAAAAACTGTTCTGAGGAAAGTGCTACCCTGGGTGGTTCTAATCCAAAAATCACACCGAAACCAAGACCAGTTCATCTTCTGGAGGGCACTTGCCTTTGTGAAACATCAAATCTTCCCGGGTCAGCAAAGCATACAATGCACAGGAATGAAATCAGGACCAATAAGCCCAATAAACGAAAAAAAAGCACCCCACCCTAGGCCAAGGTAAGGTCAGGCTGGCCAGGGGGATATATATTATGGTGATAGGGTTTGCTGAACTGAAAGATCACAGAACAGGAAAAGGATTTAAGGCAGATCCAGGGCCTGTTGGCACATGGCATCAATGTGGTTACTCCTGGATTACGTTCATACCTCATCTGGACAGATACGCAGTTTGGTGCAGGCTGTCCAGGGTGATGGTGGGCAAGGGGCAAGATAGGAGGACTCCCAATAGCAGGAGGAAAGCAGACAAAACCAGGCAGGACTGGATAGAAATGGCCCAGAATATGACACCAAAAAAGGGGCTGTGGTTCTAAGAGGACTCAGACAGACTTCAGTTGTGTAACCCACCACCTCACACAAGCCACTTTTACTAAAAAGCAGAACAGATGCCACCACAGTGCTGGAAGGAACTCTGTGCAAGCTGGAGACCACAGTAATATCCATCAGCATGTCCTCTACAAACTCTGGATGCTCTGAAAATGCCTATCCTGCACTGAAGACTCCTGTATCTGCACCGGTTCAAGCCTCTGCCCCTGGCTAGAGCAAAGCTCAAGGTCCTGCCATGCTGCTCCATCGAGCCCTCACTGCCTGTTACCAGGAAATGCGAGGTCTCATACACAGCAATTTAACACAGGGACACATCTCCCCGCATTGCCTGTAATATCCATGGTCATACCCCTCCCACTGTTCCCAAATAAGCGCTCAAGGGAATGGGAACACCCGAGGGTGCTTGTTCCCTTGTGCAACATGACCCAGACTCCCCACTCTCCATGAAATCCAGCACCACTTACGGAGCTAAATTTAAAAAGTCATTGAGTCCCTGAGTACAGGGCTGGGATTTTGTCTCCTGCCCCCCCCAGCGAAAGTGCCAAAGTCTGGCATTTCTAAGCATTTAAAGAACTTCAGGTGTACCTGAATTTCACCTGACCTACCCGCATCCGTCACACCAGCAAAATCAGGCTGGGAAGGGCACCAAAAGCCTGCCATAAAAAGTTAATCCATTTTTGGAAGCCCTTTTCTGCTGTGTCCTCCCCAGGGACAGACAGAACTAGTCATTGCCTGGAGCTATGGGCTGCCGAGGGGGCCAACGCAGCCCTGGCTTCCTAGCCAGATTGCACAGCAAGGACCCAGGGGACACACGGAGGCCACCACACTCCTCTCCCAGGAGCACCCTTACGCCCCCCAGCCCCACAGCAAGGGGACCAGGCCAGCAAGGTCCTCGAATGAAGGCTTCACCAATGCTGTTGTGCTCTCCGGGCTCTTTGGGCTGCCAGAGGTACCATGTGCAGCAGAGCTCAGTGGCAGCAGACCTGGATGCGGGGTCAGGAAGGGCCCCCGCGATGAGGAGCTGAGCAGCATTTGTGGGATCCCTGCTCACAGCGTCTCCGCGGAGCGCGGCACACTGTTTGCAGAACAGATAGGAATCACAGATTGATTAATTGATTAATCACACCTGCTAATTACATCGAACAAATAGGCAAAATTAATATTTGATGTAGGTCTCTCTTTAGAGACTGTACGGATCAATTTTCCACAGATAAGACAGAAAAGTTCCTGTAGATAATATACAAAACCTCAGCAGAAGCTTCCTGGCTACAGATGACTCTGTCATATTGAAACTGAAGGACTGATGACATCCCACGAAGCGCCGCTTATTACTTACACCCGATTATTCAGAGCCCTGACTAAAACATCATACGTGAGTCGTGTTTGTTAAGGCATGCACACATGCACATGTTCAAAGCTGGTTTCAGTGCCACTTGGCTGCTGTTCTTATGAGAACTGAACATCAAAAACACATCAAGATAATAAAAATAACAGATCAACTGCATTTAATACATAAATCATTACTATAAGCACTGTTCTGCTGCTCGAGCTGACTTCAAGTCAAGTTTCCATTAATATTTAGTAAAAATATTGGTGTTTTTCAAAGGGCTGTAAAAATCCCCTTGCAAAAATATTCTGATGGTGCACCCGGAGTGCAGTGCAGCCTCCCGCAGCGAGACAACCCTGGGCTGAAGCAGCACTTTCATCCTGTTTATGCCCTTAAAAGGGGAAACTGCCTTTTTTTGTTGTTGTTCAGCCCTTTGCAAAAAGAGGCAAAGTTCACCTCTCATTCACGCGCGTGCTGACCGCAGGCACAGCGGTCCGGCTGGAAACACCGCTCGCATTTCCTGCGATGCCAAGGGGCCTTTAGACGAAGGCAAGTTTGTTTGAGTGACCTTGCCATATCTGCTCCGAAACCCCTGTGTCACCCACTGGGATCTCTTCACCTCAGAGCCACCTCCCAGGCTGATATTTCAGAGGTTCTGGATTCCTTGGGGGGCAAAGTTACTACACAAATATACATTATTGTTATATATTTGTCATTGACTTTCTGAGGCGATTTGATTGCTTTGAAAATGATTTTTAAATTGATTTGTTATTGTGACAGTGAATATCCTTTGTCTCAGTTTAATGTCTAACTACTGTCTAGTATAAATAACAGACTTTTTGCAAATCTAATTCCAGGTTTTTCTTTCATATATCTTTACTAATCTAGAAAATCTGGTTGCATTAAGAAACAGCATCAGAAAGGAGTTAAACCAGCATATCCTCATAAAGCTGAAATAGGCATGAAACATAATGAGAAATCCTACTGCAAACAGACAGCGCTTTCAGCCTTGAGTCTTTATTTATTAAACCTACTCTTGGAAATTCAGACAATCTACAAACATTTTTGGGCCTGATGCATTTTAGGCTTATAAAGTAATCTTTGGAGAGCAAATATGTCTTTTTCAAGCAAATATTTCCTGATCTTGAAGGGGTTTCTGATGCATGGACAAAACACTGCCTTTATTTTCGTGCAGTGTATCGGCACAGGGAAGGAGCCTGACATCGGACCAGCCAGCAGATGCACGGAGCGAGAGCGAAATCAGGTGGTGGCGAGCCAGCTGCTGGCTTAGGCAGGTACTTCCCAGAACCTTTTCAAAATTGAACCTTAACTTCTGGAAGATGAAATCAATGCATCTGAGGCTCTTACATGGTCCTGTGACTGTGTTCAATGCCTCAGCACGCCCCTGAGGCAGGCAAGTGCTATTAATGCCATGCCCTAACGCAACACTAAGGCCAGGCTCATCAGAGGACGGAGGTGCCCACCGTGGGAACCGGGTGGAATAAAGCTGCCCGAGTTCAAAATTGAAATCCAGAAAACTTCTGTTCAGCTGCCAGCAAACCCTGAATCATCTAATGTCCACAGACACATTTCCCGTTTCCCTTGAGTGTCCTTGCTGCCTCAGTCCAGCTACGTTACAGATCAGCAGCTCCGCCAGAAGCAAAGGGTGCAACAAAGAGTGGGGGTGATGACTCAGTCCTTTCTCCAAACTGGGACCAGTTTTACCTGCCTGGACCCTGTTAAGAAGACCTAACTCCACTTCTATGGAACATAAGTTGCTTTTGGTGCAGGATTCTTGGAATTTACTGTGTGCTCTGACCTGCCGCTGGTGGGACAGGAGTCACCGGATCTGCCCAGAGCTCTGCCAGACATCTCCTCTCTTAAGAAACCTACACATCAGAACCTGCAACATTAAAATATTTCAAACTGCTTATTGCAAGGGGAGATAACGGGTGGACTCTCATCTGATGAATCAATTTACAAACGGTGGTTATCACCTAAATTACTACTGTGCTAAACGGCAAAATGCCACTTGTTGCCCTCTCAGACCAAATACGGACACACTCACTGGAATACACACTCACTGCTGGCTCTGCCTGATGGGCACATAGCCTGCCTGCTAAGCTCAGCTCAAAGCTGAACAAGCCTAAAGAAAGGCCAGATCTTAGGAAGCAGGGTCATAGTTAAATTCCCAGGTATCACACTGAAAAACCACCTTCAGATTGCTGTGTCCTGACTCGTGGCTGTGCTCAGCACTAGCAGTTCAGGGTCTCGCTAAGAAACTGCGACTCTCCTCTGGCTGCCCAGGCAGAGCAGAAAGGGGTGGTGCTGCTGCTGCAGCATCGGGAAAGTTTGTGTTCAAGGGTGCAAGCATTGAGTCCCAGGAATGCAAACTTCTTATGGATAGGAAATTCCCGAAATTCATGCCCTTACGATGCGAGGAGGAATGTGCCTTTAAAAATTCTCACAGTCACTTTATTTTCATATTATGGCAAGGGGTTTCTCACCCTAATCAGAAAGGAAAGCACAGCACACCTTTAAATGAATATGGATAATATTTTTCTATTACCTTGATGATTATCACCTAAATTGTCTTGTAAAATGTTTAACACTGTTCATCCTGGCAGCGTTTTGACCCTGAGAACTTTTTCCTTCAGGCACAAGCGAGGGGATGACCTGGCAGCAAGGCCGTTGGTACCAGAGCACGGTGGGTCGTGGTGGAGCTGGTGGAGCACACCAAGCCCAGACCTCATCCTAACGCTTGGGTGCAAGCTGCGCATTTGGACAGCAGGCCATGAGGTTTCTCAGAAGCTGGTTCATGGCTGGCGCTTTTTCCTGGTCCTTTTAAAGGACGTGTCCCTTCTCTTGTGGGACCTCGACAGCTACCTGTAACAGAGGGCCTGGTCCAAGTGCAGATGACACAACTTCACAGCCAAGGTAACTGGAAAGGGCACTGCAGCTGCTCAGATGCACAGAGCCATGGAGCATGGGTGGTTTATTTATCATCAGGGCATCCTTTGCCAATCAGCTCCTATAAACTTTACAGTGACACAAGATTCTTACTGGCAGACAAAGCAGATAGGTATGTACACTGTTCTCAGGGGAACAATGTGATTTCTTCTTCTTTTTACCAGCATTGTTTAACCAGGTCTGACAAACACGTTTCTAAGTGAATGGAGTGCAGCTGGGGCTAGCAGAAGCACTTGCCTGACCGTGCACATGTGTCGTGCATCGGGTGGGTGAATGTCCCTGCCTGCAGACGCTGCTGCCTCACAGGTTTTCTTCTGAAATGTCTAGAAATTACTGATCTGGGTCAGGGTTAAACGGCATTTGCTCATCTGAGATTTCTTTCTATAACTGACATGGAGAGCAACAAAGAGAGAGAAAACCTGAATAACTGAAAGGGGAAGAGGGAGAAATTTATTCTTTTTTTTTAACAGAAAAGATCAGTTCTCAGTTGGCAAGAGGAAATCCCACCAATGATATGTGGAGATAACACTGAGCTGTTATTAGATGACTGCATCCCTCTGGGGAAGACGTTATCTCTCAATGGATCTGCAAGGATGTTTTAAGTGAATCAGTAAATGAACCAGTCTGGGGACGTGAACATAATACCTGTTTTCCAGTCTCTGAATATAAACAAACAAAACATAAATATTCAGAGAGTACTACAGTTAGTCCTCTCAAAAACTCTTTGAGCAACAAAATAAATAATACGGGTGTTTGCAGTTCAGAGCAGGTGATCTCTGCTGGGGAAAAGGCAGGAGGGGCAGCAGCCGTACTCCTTCTGTCCCAATCTTTGGTGATTTACTCACCCATCACCGCAGCCCGGCACAGAGCGGTGTCCACACCACATAAAGCTCAGTGCTAACATACGACACACATAATGGACCTGCTTGGAAGTCTTCACTCGAGGATTTATGAAGAACAATCTAATTATTCAACTCAGTGCTGCTCACTACCATTATTGCTCCTATTTAAAGCCTCCATGGAACAGGCCATTTGTCTCAGGGGACAGACCTTGTCATAGCGGTTTTCATTGATAGAAATACACTCCTCACTTTTGATAGCATCCCAGCTAATCCTGAAGGGACTTGGTAAACATATCTCATACTTGATAGGCCCAAGGAATTAGGCCTTGACAGGCCAGATTTTGCAGGAGCAGAAAAATGGGGTTGCTTTACCAATAAACTCTAATTAAAGAAGAGCAAAGACCAACCCAACCCTCTGCTTTTACTGAAAACGCAAGCGCTTGCTGGCTTCCTCCTGTATGTAATTGTTTCAGCATCCCGAAGGAGGGAAGGGGCTGCCAGCTTCCCCCGCCTGACAGAATGGAGGTTGTTCTGTTATAAATAACCCTGTGATGTGTAGCAGATGAGAGGAGTCACCTTGGCTGAGCAGGTCACTCCGGTAACCTCACCTTGGGTGAGCCACCTCTCATGTGCAGCCGTCAGGCCAGCACACACCACGGGGCCAGCTCAGCACTGTGGAAAGGGAGGCACGGCAAGGTCTTCCATTTGCACCCACTGCATGGCATGAGCTCAGTGGATTCCCTCATCTTCAGTGGAAACTTCTTTAAAATTTGCCTGAATATTTATTGGTTCTATTTGTATGCAAAAGAATGAGTGTAAACATCCTTTGCTTCTCTTCTCCTACCAAGAGTTAGTAAAGGTCTGCACTTTCCCCCATAAAATATTTAAACATGGGGGAGTAATGAACACTACTAACATGCATTTGTGGACAGTCACCAAATTCCTCTCATTGACTGCTAGTACACAGTCCAACATCACCTGTAACCAAACTGATGCTGAAGAATAAGAGTGCACAGCTTTAATCCATCCAGCCTTAAATGGAACATTTTTCAGCCCTTCACATTACAAACCAAATGCTGTCCCGAGTGCAACCCCCTGCCTTCCACAGGCTGAGCAACATCAGTACATCCAGCAGGATTTAAGGTTGTGATATTCACAGGGGGCATCAGGGAACTGGTGGTCAGGTTTTTAAAGGTATTTAGATACCAAACTCCCATTGATTTTGAGACTGGCTACATGTGCAGAAATCTTGCTATTGCTTTTGCTGTTTTATCTTTCTTTGCTCAAGGCAGTGCTAAGAATGATAGATGTGCCATAATTAAAAATATACATGGAAAGTGTAAGCCACATATCTCTACCTGTCTTCATTTCCCTTCCACCTAGGAAGTCCAGATTTCCTGCACTAGTGTGGAAACCGGAGCATTTCTTTCCCTTAGAGAAACTGTCTATTTTTCTCCATCGCCCATATCACTTTTTGAGGTTCCTGGTCCAAACCTAACCACCGAGCTTTGGTCTTTCGAGCATTTCTTAACAGGACTTGAAGACCACTCTGCTGGGGCTTTCTCCACAGGTTCATTTTTGCTTTCATGTCTCCCAGTTTTCGAAGGTATAATGAGCAAAAAGTGCTCCCAGCCTAACGCAGGCCTTGGCAGGCAGCTCAGAGGCGCCAGGACTGGTTGCGCAGCAGCAGGAGGGCACGCAGCTCCTCGAAACTTTATTTTTGAGGGCATAATCACAAATGCAATGACTATCAGGACAAACATGGCAGCTACCAACCATAAAGTTTAAAAACGTGCTTTTCCTGCAAAGATTATGGATGGTTGCAAAGGGCTTTGACTTGCTTTGCCCTATGCACAATGGCTTCGGCTACTCGCAGCTAGCATTAAAGTGCTAAATGTTGCTGTGCACCCCGCACAGGCACACTGTGGCCTGAAAAAAAGGTGGTAAATCGTGGCATAAAAGAAGTATTCTGGATTCTAATTTGCTGACTAGGACATACTTGAATATTTGTACTGGATAAGATCTCCTCTCATGCTGAATATGGTAAAGGGTAAAGGAGCTTTCTCCCTCTAAAGATTAGAAAGACCCAATTTAAACAGAAAATTGAGCTAAGGCTTGCTCAGCATCCCTGAGGGATGCTTTACAAGGGGTGAAAAGGGCCCGATTCCCCTCCGCTATCAGAGTGGCACCAGCATGGGCTTCAGTAATTTTTTATTTACATTATATTTACAGGAGACTCGTGCCTTTGTTTCTCTGCTTCTCTGGTTTTAATTACTCAGGGAAAATGTGTGACAAGATCCTGAATCAGCCACCTGTTGGACTGAGCCCATTTCCATGCAGAAGCTGACACCCGACAGTACTCTGTGCCTGAGGAACAGTCAGGTGGGAGTCCCTTTGTAGAGAAAGCTGCAGAAAAACTGTGACAGTTCTAATACAATACACTTGTGATTGTATTTTTCAATGACCTAAAGATTAAGCACCAAGTCCAACTTAACTTGCAGTCACAAAGGAGAACAAGCTACCTCAACGGGGTGATTCAGTTCACCCACAGATGGAGGGATCCTGGATGATTGGCATGGAGGAGCTGGCTAATTCCTGGACAGCTGAAGTTGAGGGAAGAGTTCTCAAGAACGGTGTCCAAGTTAGGCTAGGAGCCACCCTGATTCTACACATGCATGAATTACTGAACATTCCTGCAGTTGCTGCAACAACAGGACTTGAGTCTAAACATTGCAAGTAGAAATCTGTTATTTCTTTTTCAACACACTGCACGCAAACAAGATGGATGCAAGACAAAAAAGCATGTGGCTCCTTTATAGGTCATGCTGTATCAGGGCCAGCAAGAAAAGGTCTCATTCTTGGCTTCAGCATGGATGCTTGCTGCTGAAGGTAGTAGAAGTCCACCTACAGTTATTTTACTAGCTTGTGAATAACAGCCCTCCCAGATCATGTAACAAATTACTTTCCTATAGGAATTTACTCTTCAGGGTAAGATGAGCAACTCCAAAAAGTAGCCCAAAAATATTGTCTATATGAATGTCATTGCAGGATCAGGATTGTGGGACTTACAGGGTGGCTTTGCTCTGTATTCTCACCTTCCTTACAGGTTAAACCCCGCAAGCAAGCAAACTGGCCCGGCCCTGATCCAGTATGCCACAGTGAGCAAGGGGGCATGTTAAACAACAAAGGGAATTCTGGATCACAAACACTCAACAGTCAAACATGGCAAAAGCTTGGGCTGCTCCCCAGGACACCATTTTCTCAGGGCTTATCATGCTTTTTTGACTGTGAAATAGCCAAGCTGGAACCAGTAAAGACATGAGCCAGTGGAGCTAAAACTCAGCTGCTGCTGGGAGATGCTGTAAGCAGCACAGGCTGCTGCAAACAATGTGCATCAAAAGTCTAGGGGTTTACTTTTTCATGTGGAGGGCACAGCAGATCCCTAGCAGCCAGGACTGCCCGTTTTAACAATATCTTGTCATGTTTTTCCCCATGCTGGAGCAGGCGGTCGTCAGTTTGACCTCTGCAGCACCCCAGCATGCTGAGCTGCACACACTGCTGTGCACCACGGAGGATACTGCATCCCCAGCCCAGACAGAGGGAGGAAGGAAATAATTTCTCAACTATCTCTTAGCAAGTTGGACAAACTTACAGCAGTCCTACCTATGAAAAACAGCCTTGGAGAGCATTATATATCAAGGCTTAAGCATGGAAAGGTTGATTTGGTATAAAAATCATTAGTTTGGCAGTAGGTTACATCCCTCACGCTGTTCCAAGGAACAAATAGCCCTTTCTCCCTGACTTCCCTGCACCCGTGCATGTACACACACACACACGTGTGCAGGGGCACTGATCCCCCCACAGCCATGGTGGGCAGGCTGCCCTCTCGCCTGAACTTGTGGGTGTCCAGTGGAGCTTACAACTGAGGAAGAAACAGACCCCAGTGCACAGAGTGTATTTCAGTGGAAGAAACTCTGCAGTTTAGGGTATTTCAATAGTGAGACACAAATTTGTGAAATCTTACCTCACAACAAAAAACCAAAAGGAGGCTTTTTGGAGAGCAAACTGCCATTCCCCAAGAATCAGCTACATTGCATCCTACAGCCTGCCTAAATCTTTTGGCACATTTCTGAATATTGCTGTTCTAATGAGGTAAGGAGCAACCAACATCAAAATAAATTACAGCAAGGAGTTCCAGTTTACTTTAAAGTCATTGACTCTCTTATGAGGAGGTCAAGGCAAAGTTATTTGGTCATGGTATTTCTTTTGCTTCCTGTTTTAAGTTACAGAGTTCTTGTACTGTCAAAAAGCTGCTGACTGCTACCCCTCAGGTGTCTGTGCTAGAGTGGAAAATGAGCTGCTCTTTCTTTCCCGTCCTCCTTTTTTCTCTTTCTCTCTCCCTTGTTCCATCTGTGAGTTGCTTTGGGGTTGTCTGAGGGACAGGTATACAGCAAACAGCCAGTAAAGCATCCTTAAGAGAAAGAGCCCATATAGATTTTACAGATTTTAAAATAAACTGGGTAAGAAATTGGCCTTTTAAGGCTCCCCTAAATACAACAAGCACATAAGCACCCCACACAGCATAGAGCCAGTCATAGTACAGACCTGGAAAGCAGAGATGGATGTCGGAGCCTGCAGACCTCAGACCCAGGCTGGGATTTCTCACTATCTGAGTTCCAATGGCGTTAAGATCTAACAAATTTGTTTGACTTATTGAGACTATGGCCATAGCTACAACCTGGATGAAATTTGGGTTCATGCTTTTACAAGTTCAAAAATGTGGATTACTTTCTTTCCTGGAGTTGTAAGTCTTTGAAGGGCTGTGTAAGACCCCAGACCTCACAGAAAAGTCAGTGTAGAATAACTCCCCTGAATAAGTTAAAGCCTGTCCTAACCTCACTACTAAAATATTTGAGGCACTAAATGAAACAAAGCAGTAAGAAGAAAAAAAAAAAAAAGGGTTCTGTGGACATGCTACAGCATCTCTTTATCTTCAGAGCCTGGAAAGGGTGGAGCACAATTAGCTCAGCTGTGAGAAATTTAGGCAGGCAAGGAGCTACAAGTGTTAAACTCATCTTCAGACCAGGATCCTGTTGTCCCTGGATGGCAGCTTAGAAAGTAGCAGTTAAACTGGGGAACTCATTGCTGCAGGGGGCTGTGGTGGCCAGAGGAGAGAGTTGGATCCAGAGGGGACTGGAGGGCCTGCGGAAGACAGGTGCCTCAGTGGCCATTAGATTCAAAACTCCAGGTGCAACCTCTAGAACAAGGAACACATAGCAAAGGGAAGTATCGCACCAGCGATACCCCATTCTTCAAGCTTCCTCCTATATTGAACATCAGAGAGAAAATATACAGAGCTATACAGATTTTGCACAAACACAGATCTTGGCTCCATGCAATTCTGTCTCTTGAAGGAGTGACGCTGTTGCACAGCTCCCTCACCCTCTGCCAGCATGGGGCAAAGCTTTCAGGTTTGGTGTAGATACATGGCAAGCCCTGGGATGCATCCTTGCCCAAATCAGGTTTTCTGAGAAATGGAAGCAGAAGACGACATTCCCAGGCAGCTGGATGTGAGAGTATTTCAATATCTGCTCATCCAAGCTTTAATCTCTAAATTGCAAAAACATTAACATTATTGATTGATCAGATTGATCAGACATCAAACCAACAGGAAATTTAATTAAATTAAAATGTGTCACTGAGCAGTCCTCACTGCATCATGTATAAATCTTTGGTAATAAGTTGACAAAGACAGCAGCAATTGATACTGTGTTCCCCGTTTAATATATCCCCTACCATTTCATTTTCCTGCGCTGATAATGAGCGTGCTTGCAGACTAACAGGGGGACAGACCTGTCTGCAGAACATCCATCTGATGCACGCCCGCACCAAAGTCCCCCATGTCCGCTGGACGTGGATTATTCACAGCCAAATCAGCTCAAACCAGATGGTTTCTGGGGCAACACCTTCATCCAAGGCACTGTGACAGGGCTGATCCCCACCCAGCAACAGCTGAGCAGAGTTTTCCTATTTTGAACCATCTACTCCTAAGAGCAGATTTGTCCCCAAAGGCAACAGGGTCCTGGAGAATGGCTGAGAGATCTCTTGCATTAAATGAGTTTATTCCCAAAGGGATCAGGCCCAGCCCAGACCCCAGCCCATGTGCAGCCATCGCGCACTGAGGCAGCAGCTGATGGTGAAACTACTGCATCAAGCAGCGCTGGAGCCACCGCCAAAGCACCGACACACATGGATAACAGCAAGATGCTAAGGCGGATGATTAAGAAACAACTCTGTACAGCAAGTTCTTCAGAGTGTTATAAATCACTGCAGTTGACTGAATAATACAAAAAGAGATTAAGAAATATTTTCTCCAATTCACTTCTGAACAGCAGTGGGTTTGGTTTGCTGTCACTTATGGCAGCATGATACTTACTGTAATTTATTATTATCATTGCTGCTTGCTGCTATTCAGGTGGCCACTGGATACTTCTGAAAAAGTCTGAGAATCTGGGAAGTTCGTGTGGGTTTTTTTTTTAACCCACTGGGGTCTCAGTTGTTCCCTGACATTTGTTATTCCCGTTCCCAAGTGCCCATGTCCCACAGGGGAGCCAAGGGGGCCGCACGTGACCGAGCTCATGCACTGTGGGGACAGGGAAGGGGCGAAGGGAAGGAGTCAGCAACCGGCATTGGGCTGAGATGGCTTCGCTCTAAGTAGGGTGTGGGGAGGGAAGGAAGGGAAATCCAAATCAGTATTTATAGACATCAAAATCCAGTACTAAGCATTTTACAGAGAGAAGAAAAACAAAGAATAGGTTACCGGGATTAATGTTATTCACAGTCAACAAATTCCATGCTCACCAAGAGCGTGCAAGATCCTGCGGGCTCTCTGCCTGCGGAGCTCTGAGCTACACGTGAGCAGTGTTACCTTCAGAAACCGCCTGCACTATTTTTTGGGTTGCTTTCTTTAATCTTACTAAATCCAAACTCCAATTCCATTTCTTGAGAGCTGTCCTCAAAACAAATACTGCAGTAATACCAATTGGCTTGTGACTAGATGTGAAAATAGAGCTGTCTCGGCACGGAGTCCCACAGACAGAGCACAGATTTTCTCTGTCTCCACCTCCCACTTGCAGCACAAGTGCAGTTTTCATGCTTTTGTCAGAAGTGCCAACCTGGGGAAGCTGCAATGCACAAGCAGGGAGAGAAGCAATGAATTAACTCGACAATGTGCACTGCTGACAATAAATCTCTCTAGAATTTGTTCCGTAAAGGTTTACTTCTCCGTGTTAGGGGTGACTGTCCATGGGGTATCCAGCAGCACATGATGCATGTTTCAGGTCAGCTCTCTCTCAAATGCCTATCTGCTTCGCAAAAGAAAATCCCCACTGCACAGAACAGGCAAAGTGAACTCAGCTGCACAGGGAAATGGATCCAGAACCGCATTCAGAGGCAGCAATTTATATATAAATTATAAAGTGTGTCAGTTCCGGATACCCATTTAGATGGAGTTTCTCAGACCGAGCTCTGCAACATGTACCGCCTGCAGAAACCATCCAGAAAACCTAAGAGGCTGCTTTAAACCCCAATGTGTGAAAGGCCCCAAACCAGGATTTAATGGATTAGTAGGGCTGAAAAGGACCATCATAATCATCTGGTTTTGTTTCCCACGTAACACAGCTTCACCCACTCATTTCAGCATCAAAGCCATAACTTCTGCTGAAGCTATTGCACATCTTTAGAAAGACACTCACTCTTGATTTAGAGACTGAAAGTAATGCTAAATCCACCACATTCCTAAGCCAGCTCTTCCAGCCGTTAACTCCTCTTGCTATTAAAAAGGCACACTTCCAGGCCAATCTTATCCAGCTTCAGCTTCCTACAGTCAGATCCTGCTATGTCGTTCCTCACTGTATTAAGGCACAGAATACAGTCAATTTAAGTTGTGGTAACTATGCTATGAATCACCACATGCTTTCTCTTCTTGAACATCAGAGGAAATATGTCAGCCGAAAAGATCTATGAAAGATCTATGAATGGACAAATGCACTGTAAAGATCATTTGCAAGAGAATGCCTGAATAACCCCCCCCACGCTTCCCCGCTTCTGATGAAGAACTTCTGAGCATTTTTGTGTGTGAGTCTGCATTTGATTTTGCTTTTAATCTGGTGACTCTGAGATTATACGAACAAAGAGATATAGGTAAATATGTGTCGCACTTTGAGCCTTCCCTTAGCACATTCGTCGAGGTGTAATTCTGTGCATGGAAGCAGTAGTCTCTGTCACATCCAGCGCAGACACTGAACAATGTCCCTTTAGAAAGGGCAGAGGGTGAGAGTAGCTTTATGACACTATTGATTTATTCTGTGCCTGCAGTTAAAAACTATACCCAGACAGACAATAAAAATAACTGCTCTAACCATATAACAGCTTCCTGCTACTAAAATGGATTTTACACTTAAAGTCATGGAAGGCTTTTCTTCCTTTCGTTTTTAAGTCTCAATTACGATTTTTTTCTGAATAAATGGAAATGAGAAATTGTCAGAACTCATTTAGTCCAGATGTTGTCCTTTTTGTTCTGCTATCTTCAGTGTGTTAAAATGCCAGAATTATTTTCCTGTTGCAAAGTTGTGTTGTAAGTGCACCAGTAGGCACAATAACCTGGTATTAATCAGACCAGATAGTGTGATGCACAATTCCTATACAAAGAAATATGCAGTGGAAGGGGTAACCTGGAACAGATTTACCACAAAAAATGAAAGTGTTTATGGTCTTTGTGGTCAACTGGACGGCCTGGGATTGAGGTCCTGGCCTTACATTTGAATGTCAAAATACTATCCAGAGCAACAGGGTTATCTCCTATCACCATTTTCACTCAAAGGACCCCATGGATTTGCACATTGAGATTTATGCAAGCTGCAAGTTTTTTGCTACCTTGAAACTGGTGTTTCAAGCAAGCTGCTAGCAAGCTTCCACAGTAATTAGCAAGTTTCCACGATAATAGGGAAGGAATCTTAAAAACTGAAGCCCTGTCTTACTGGGTGGACGTAGACCAATGAAATGTTTTAAGACCATATAACCCTTCCTTGAAGTCTTTACCAAAATCCCTAAAACTTCTGGAAAAAAAAAAGAAGAAACAAACAAAAACAAACAAAAACCACAACCAACAACAACAACAAAACAAAACAAACAAAACCACAAACAAACAAACAAAACCCAAACCAAACCAAAAAAATGAAACACCAAATGAGAAATTAGTGCAACAAGCCCATGAGTTAGCACCAATGCTGCTGGAGAGGCTCAGTCCTGGCGTGATGTTGGCACAAATTTCTGGCCAGAAATGCAGAGATTCAGACCAGGGAAATGGTTGCTCTGAAAAAGGCTTTTTTCAGATATTTTGTCAGCTGGATCAGGTCAGTGCTCCAGTTCACACAGCAGCATCCATAGGCACAAAATATGGATAGTGAGGTGATATAAATGAGAGCACAAAGAAGGAGAAAAAACAATCTATATATGAGGTCGTGCGAGATGGGATGAGGCAGTAAGGTGGAGTAAGGAGAGATGAACACGAGAGCCTGTTTCTCTTCAGAATGGAGATGCCACCTGCCTACCTGCTGGGGTCAGGTAGCACGGGGAGGAGTACACTCTGCTGGGAAAAAAAGTGATCAGAAAAAGGAAAAGGAGGAGGATCTGGAGGAGGAATCTGCTATTCAAGTGCCATTCCCCTTCCATAGCTTTTATGATTTGGGAGACATTGTCTGAATGACACATAACATGAGACATTATAATGTGGCCTCCTGTCCCTGGAGCTGCTCTTGGAAATCAGATTATTCCACCAGCAGGGTTTTTTACAAAAGTGAGCACGCATTGTAATAAATGAACCCAAACCTACGAAACATTGGTGGGAAAGTCAAGATTAGGCTCTTCATGTCCAGCTGGGGGATTTTTCTCACTTATGCTCTGTGAAAAAGTTCAGATATGTTAATTGTCTGGGTTTAAAATGAAATTATCGGATAAGTCAGCAATACATGTTTTTATTTTAATATGTAAAACATACAAATATGAACATTTACAGAGAAAATGACCCTATGGAAATCATATGCTTTCCAGTCCAGGGAGAGAACACAGAAGACTTTTTTCAACTTTGCATTCACATGTTCTTTCGGTGGTTCTGGCACTGGAAACTGTAACTTCATTTCTTGCACCGGGTGGCACTGTCTGGTGAAGTGCTCAGGTGGACGTGACATTGGAGACAGGGAACTTTTCTGCTTTCTCTGATTTTCATGTAATGGTCAGCAGACAATATCAAAGATGGAAGATAAAATATTCCCTTAAATTACAGAGTTGATCGTTAATCTTCATCGTATCTTTGACCCATCTGGACAAACCAGGATCTGGCCCTTACATACACCTTCTCTCTCACACAGGATTTGCAACACCATTTCAAGAGTACAATTTCCTGATGAATTATTCCTCTCTGGTGCTTCTACCTTACTTTCATTTTTATTATTTTTTGTGAGCATGGTAATTTTGCATCCACTCAAGCCTCTCCTGAGGGCCCCAAATGTCTGACCAGTTTTAAACCAACAGGATGACACAGTTCAGCTGCAGCCCAGTGAGCCACTCCCCACTGTGGTGCCATGGGACCCCCATGCAAGGACATCCCGGATGGCTCTCTCCAGCCAGCGGACAGATAGATGGATGGATGGATGGATGGATGGATGGATGGATGGATGGATGGCTGCTCTCCAGCTCCCTCCACGCCTGCACAGCTCAAGAGCGGTTCAGACAAGACCCATTTTAAATTGGGGGTTCATGACCTACCACAGCAAGTTGCACCAGAGCCTCACCAGCCTGCAGTGAAATCTTGACTGTTCTGGATGGGAAGCTTAACTGGGAGAATAATTTCTCCCTGAAAGTCCTAACAGCTCTGCAATGTTGGAAAAAGTCCTTATGGGGGAGTGATCCCTTCTGGTGCTTTTCAAAGCCTGCTCTTGAGAGTAGCAGATATATTTATATTGGAGGTGGGTTGCTAAGCACAGTAACTACTACAGAGGAGCTAGGCACAACAAACCCGCTCCCCAGGTCTGACTCTGTGCTTGAGTACAGCTAAATGGGTGGAGATGGCAGCATAACTCAATAACTGGGGTAGAAAATAAATCCCGAACTGGAAATCAGTTACAGTAGCTATGGCACCTGAGGGTTTGTGCTCTGGAGATGCTCAGCAGGAGCTGGTCTTTCCTAGAAGTAATGAAAAGGCTGGTGTGTTTCATCAGGAAAGGAAACCATTCTTAAACCTTTCCTCATGTCTATTGGCACAGGTCAAAACACTGGGTACGTCTTAGGTGATAAAATAGAGAATGGGTCATGAAACAACCCAACTCAAAGGGGAAAAGATCATGTCTCACCTGGTGTGTTCCTGCATTATAGACTTGCTCTTCTTACAGAATGTGAGTGCTCAAAAACTTGCGTCAGCATCTAATCCTTGAATTTGCGTGGTTCTGGGATTTTATGCTATATCCAGGAGGTTGTTTCAATACAGATTCCTGGAGGATGCAGCAAATCTCTTCTGCCTCATCCATTCTCCCCCCAATACTGGTGAAAGAGCAGCACATGTATGTGCTGCATCTTCCTGCCCTTCCTGCTGAAAGTTTAATTTGGGAGAGAAACAGGCTGAACAGAACAAACAGGAGGTAAAACTGAAAGATCTGAGTGGATGTTGCTGTTTGCAACTTAGCAAGCTGGTCTTTGAGAAATACTCTTTTCACCACCTGGATGCCAATTGCCAAGCGATGCTATCAGTTGATTAAAACACAGCCTGCCAGCTTCCTGGTTGATAAAACTAAGTACAATCTGATTGGGAATTCTCAAATCCATTACAGAATGACTGGTCCACCACTTAAATCAGCGTACACCATTTTGCCATGAATCATCAACATACTTTGCTAATATATTTGCAGCAGCTAAACCCTGACAGTTCGTCAAAACAGTTCCTGAGTGCCGGATTCTGGGGGGTGGGAAATGGCAGAAGCTTGGGACCGTGAGGGTTTCCTGTTGTTCCCTGCTCAGCTGGGTGAAGGTCATTTCCTCTCCTCTGTCACGCAGAAGAAGCTGAACCCTCAGCCCTTGGGTATATGTCAGTGATCTCCTAGAAACAACAGCCAGCCCCTCTCCTGCATGGCCACACCAACCAGGCAAGATCAGCCCCCCAGGAGTGGTGCTGCTCACTACGTTTGCCACTTTGGAAGCAAATAAGATGTCCCCAGGCTGCAGAGGAAAAAAGTGCCATGCCCTATTACAAATAAGTCTTGCACCTGATTTCTTCTGCACGCTGTGACACCAAAAGCCCTCTTTTTGTTGGCTCTTTGGAGGGTTTTTTATCTGCTGAGTGGGTGCCCATTGCTGTTCACACATCAGCTGCAAGGTATTCTTGATCATCCCGATGTGATAGATGGAAGTGTTACTCAAAGAATTGCTGTGGGACACTTTCTGGCTAAATAACAACACTGATAACCCAGAAAAACAAGTAAACCCCAGCAGAAACATGAAACTCTTCATGCCTTAACAGAAATCTTACAGAGGGAAAAAAAACTGATGCAAAATCTTCTAGAGAATGTGAGTGAATGCCATGAAATCTGGAGGCCACTTATTATTGATCACCTCAGCAGAAAATTATAATCAAATGGCGAAGTCAGAAAGACAGTAAACCCTGATCATAGGAATTCTGAGATAATGCTTTGATAGCCAGTGTAACCACAGTATCACACACATTTCACCATTTCCCATCTGTGTCCTTTTACCTCCTCTCTCCTACATTTACCTCCTTTTGTTCCCCTCCCCATTCTTTTTTGTCACAATTCAACTTTGCAGGATCTACTTGAGAAATGTACAGATAATACAACACTTCCATGTAAAATGTCAATACAAATTCTTATCTGACATAAAGTCAGTGTAACTCCATCTCTGGTCTCAATACATTTTATTTACAAGAAAATGCATAAGCAGGAGACAAATATCTTTTTTTTTTGGACAGTCTCGAAAACATAAACTATAACATAAGGGTTAGTTTGTGCTCTTCTTTAAACTGATGAGAGTCTGGGAAGTCTCTCTGGAAGGGAGACTGACTTGGAATAGGTGTCGTAAAGCAGAGATCCACAGGCACAGTTTCTTCATGTAAACTAACACAAAGTGAGAGGACAAAGAGGCTCCCAAAATTCTGCCCTTGTGGTTCAAATTTGAATACAAGTTTTTAAAGCTGGCCAAGCAACTGAAATTAAGCCTCATGTAATTAAGTTCCAGTCAATTGAGCAGAAAGTAGTCCTGGGAAAGTCAGCAGGCTGAAAAAGTTACGGCAAAGCAGATACATTGAATTTTTGTGCCATTCCTATCACATCAGAAGTCCACAAAGAGGAAATTTAGGGTAAGTCAAGAGTTTTCAGTCTCTGCTGTGTAGACCCCAGAGGTCCACGGACTAAACCAAACAGGCAGCTGGCTGGGTGGTGTGTTCCCACCTGAAGATCACTTCAAGCTTTCTGTGCAGGACCATGATATTGCCCCAAAGTCTCCATCCTCAAGAACTCTGCCTTCATCTTCTCAAATGTCTGTGGCATCGCTCTCTGTTCCTCACACCCACCAGCAGTCCTGGCTTACCTCCTGCTGATGAAGAAACTTTTGGCCTCCTCAAGGTGCAGATTTATAAGCAGTGTGATCTCCTCTGCATCCAGGTGTCACCACTCCAGGTCTTCTGGCAGACTAAGGTTGGAAATTGGAAAAGGGATCACAAAACGTGATAAAAGTAGAAGAAAAAAGGACAGCAGCAAGGAGGAACAGCAGCAAGGAGGAACAGACGGGGCAGTTAATAAACAGAAAGGATAATGAACCAGAAGAAGTCTCAGTGGAAGAAAGAGGAGCAGCGGTCACAAGAGCTGACAACAAAAAGGGTGTCAGGCAAAGCATTTGACCCTCTCTATGGCACAAGCTCCACTCCCGACTGGCACGGGAGCTCTGGGCAGTGTGACAGCCGGGTTACACACACCCCGAAGGGCTTTGTGGTGGTGCAGTTGACCCCTTGGATCAGAGCTGAATGTCCCACCAAGCCCTGGCTTGCTTTTGGAAAAAGGTCCCTACTGGGTCTGTTCTGGAAGGAATCTGTGTGCACTGAAGCTGCTCTGCAGCTGGGCTGGTGCCCAAAAAATGCAGACAACCAGACTATTGCCAAACCACCTCAGGCTCCAACCTGGGACGCTAGTGTGGACAGAGCTGAAGCATAATCCAAGAGAAATGAAGCTACTGTCATTTACCCTAAATTCACTAACTATCCTTGGGGAAAAACTGTAGGGGATTTATAACATAAAAACCGTTGAAAACCACCAGAAGCTTTTGTAACACTCTGCTATTTTACTAGGTCATATTGCACCTTCAACATTTCCACAAACCTCAGCTAACATCAGTCAGATCTCTACTCAACGAACAGTGAAATACACAGTTTGGCCAATGATGACTAAATTACTCAGGAGGAACTACAATTGATAAGACAATGATTTATGGGCGTATTGTTTTCTAGGTTCTTGTAAATAATCCTAATTGGTGTTAATAATTCACCCTCTGCTTTGTATTATCACCAAGCAAAGTACACTTCCTAAAGTAGCTATTTAGGGGCATAACGCTTCTGAAAGGCAAAACAGCTATTGACTTCGACAGGATCTGGATTAAGGCGCTCAGTCAGAGGAAAGTGACTCCAGAATATGAGCAAAACACATCACACTGTCTGTCCATGTCCGCACTGAAATGTTTCTTTTCAATATGCTCACAGCAAATTCAGTGAGTTATAGTAACCCCTTCCTCATGGGCTTCTTCCAGTGACTCTTCAGTCTTTCTCCTGGCTCAAAAATGCACCACACAGGATCTGAATTTCCTGATGCTATTACTGCCAGTTTGCAGCTCCCGCCCGTGTCCCCTTGCAAAGGGCTGGCAATGTCACATCTGAGAAAGGCTGCTTCGGAACAGCAGGCACCTGCACCAGGACTCGGTGGCTTTCTGTATCCCATTTTATTGTTATCCCTGAAAAAGCATTTTGATCTTCTGGCACTTCACTATTTGTCACATCGTACCCTTGTCAGGAGGGAACTGTGGAACTCGAGACCTCCTTGCTTGCTGGTTTTAGGTATAAGGTTTGGTGGGTTCAGTTTTAGCATACAGATGAGCTTGCTTGACCTTAACAGGTCTGCACTTTAAATAATGCTTAAATAGCATTCTAGAGGGTACAGTCACATGCTACTTGCTTTCGGAAACTACAAGGAAACCAGACAGCTTTTCAATTCATGTATCAAAGAGAAGGAGATTTACACATTAAAAGGGTGAATTATTTTGATTTGTAGTTTTCAAGGAACTACACATTCTCCAAAATAAATGCTCACTTGTCTCTGGTTTCTGATAGCTCATATCAGGTTTGGTGGCCTAGATTTTCAAAAGTGGTAATTTTGGAGGCCAACATTTCTCAGTGCCAACCCAAGGTGCCTTAAAAGAGACCGAATATTGCTAAGGTACTGCATATCTTTGGAAAATTGGGCCATTTTAGCATCTCTCAAACTAGACACCCTAAAGTGACAGAACGTAAAATCATCAGGGTTGGGTTTGCCAGAGGAATAAAGCTCTTTTCCCCACCACAGCATCCTCTCTGCTGTGCTGTTCACACCGGTCCTCACAGCATCATCCCCCCACCACCATTAAAGGTCACTGCAGAATCAACATTACCAGTCCTTTTCGACATTCTCAACCGCCAAACATCCTACATAACCTATAAAAAGAGCTAATTTCCTTAGATATTTCATCTTTTAAATAGCTATCAGAGAAAAGTCTCCTACGGCCTGTGTCTGGCTAGCTAAAATCTAACTATATGGTATTTGAGGGAGAGGAGGGGAGAAACCCTATCCCATTATCTGCATTATCCCGTTACCCTTGGATGCCTTCCATGTACTTGGAGGAGCAATGCCCCATTCTTGAGGCTTCACATTGCAGCCACTGCCTTTTTGGCAGAGGAAGGGTGGATGTGGCTCACTTCAAAGTCAATCAATGTCACTTCTTTAATCAATCTAGAAGGTCACCACTGTACTTCCATCAAAAAGAGTTGGGTCCAATTCTCGCTGAGTCCTAAATGTTTATGGGGGACTCGGGTTGCAGTGGGTGTTGAAAAAAGTCTTTTCTGGTCCTGACCTCAGCACATCTTCTATTTCTAGGTCCTTTATAAGAGTTTAAGATCAAATAAGAATTGTATCCAGGTCTCTAAGATACAGTGATGCAGAAGTATGTATAATGAAACACTAGATTACAAAAAAAAAAACAGTTTTGTGTTTCATCATGGCTTTGAACATGGCCAGTTTTGCTAAAAGGTTCAGAAAGTTGAGGGAGCTTTTGTGTGAAGGCAGGTTACACTCTGAGCAAGCTTACCGTGATTGAGTTTCACATCATAATCATGTACAAAATTTCATTGTTCAGCTAGGATGTCTGTTAGTGGCCACAGAACAGAAATTTATTGCGTTTCAAGGAACTGTGACTAGGAGGGAGGACCAGACCAAGGCATGTGTGAAAACCATTCAAACTTGAAGTCAGGACCCCCTGTATAAAGAAACCTATCAATACAAAATGCTGAGTCTTTTAAGCCAGAAAATTCTTCCCCCCCGCCCCAGGTTACAGTCATTTCATTACCACTTTGCACAACTGGAACAGGATCCAAAGCCCACTGAAGTCAAGGGTAGAATTTCCATCGATTTCTGAGGAGCCTGGATCGGATCCTAGATCACATTGTCACACTGCAGCAAAACTCAGCCGGGTTGCAGTCACCCACCTGCTCCCTCACGTCTCTGCTCTCGCCGCGCAAATTCACTGTTGGTACAATCTAGGTTATTCCAGCATTCACTTGGTGCAATGCTAAATAAATACTGTTTTATCAAAATCAGCAATGCTGAATACTGCTCCTCCTTAGTAAATTAGGCCAACTAATGAATACTTTTTCTTAAGAGGATTTGTCTGCTTAAATCAAAGTGTCAAAAATCCTTATTCTGTCAATCAGCGTGATGCCCCCCTGCACCAGCTGTAGATTAGGGCTGGCTAAAGACGTGCAGAAAAAGTGAGCAAGGACCTCACAATATCTTTCAATGAGGTACTTGAGCTTCTTTTACAACTGAGAACAATTCAACATAATCTGGTTAGGTAAGGGATCAGCACCTTCTGTGTACACAAGAAAGAAAGAAGGGAAGAAGAAAATAAAAAAAGTGAGGCAGGCAAGAAGGGAGGAAGGAAGAAAGATGGGGAGGAAGAGCCTGTGTTTCATTTGCTAATACTTCATGTTGACAAGTCACAAAAACATGAAAACCTTCTTTAACTTCTTGCCTCCTCTTGACAAAATCATCCACCTACAAATTAAAATCATCTCCAGACATTGCCTGAATTATTTTCTCAGGCAGTTCCGTCACATAAATTGTTGTGTGTGCTCAGAAATTATTTTAAACATAAGACGTGGAGATTTTCTTTTTCTCTGCAAACCAAAACAGAAGTCTATATCCAAGAGGAATTTCTGGGAAGAACAAATAATCTTCTGGAGCTGGTACCAAAGTAAGTGCCCTAAACAAACCTACAGAAGGACCATAATGAGGCAATGATTTATTGCATGCTATACAACTCTCACTGCTGTGCAGCGTGTTGTAAGAACCAGTAAAAGGGAGAGGCAGTAATCATACAGCCTCCTCCTCCTCCTCCTATGTTTCTTGCTCTGGATACACTGCGTGACACCGAAACAGGGCTGAAGCCACCCTGAGCTGCAGGATCGGTAAATGATCTTTGTCCTGCAACATTTCATCTCATACTTAAAGCTGCACCATCTCTCCCTACCTAAAAAAAAAAAACCAAACCCTAAAATCTATATTTGGATACTCATAAGCTTTGTACAAATACAAAATGTCATTACTGTCGGTCATATTATTGCTCTATTTGCACAAAAAGGATTTTCAAGAATGTTTCCGTCAGTAGGTAGAATCCTGGATCTTCCAAAGTCAATGGTAAAACTCCCCTTGGCTTCAAAAGGGACAGCATTTCACCTACTCCATTTTAAATGCATTAGGGGCTAAATACAGACAGCAAATTCTGCACACATAAAATATTTGCAAGAAAATCTTGGTCCTAAAGAATTACAATCAATCAAATGAGGAGCAGAAACATGCAACACAACTGGTATTGCACCAATCAATACAGATCAACATCAGTCTGATCCTAACTGGGTTGTATTTGCAATTAGACATGCTTTTTTTGCAATTTAAAATTCATTTGGGTTATTGTAATGACTGGTGGGTTGCTTGCAGTTCTGCCCAAGTTCCTCCCAGTTTCTCCAATTTAAGAATATAAAAAATTCTCTGCAACTAAGAATTAGTCTTCAAATGTGTTTGGTGAGTTATTTATGCTAAATAAACATGAAAAAAATTACCTGCAGACTACTTGTGCTCATCTCCCCCTGTCCCCCCACCCCAAAAGGCTAAATCAGTGAAATAAATTAATTGCTATGAATTATTCAGCTTTACCTGTGGCAATGAAAAATAGCAAGAGCATTAGGTTTCTTCTTTGTGTACTAAGCCTCTAATTTATAGAGAATGCATATTAATAAAACACAGGATATTCATCAATATTCAAGTCACTGGCTGCCTGGCTATTTAATCTAAAATTACCAGCCAGCTCAAAACTCTTACTAGTTAATCATGCAATCTAAGCCATTCTGATATTGATGGTTAACATTAATTGCCCAACTGCCATTTATGAAATCCTCTCCTACGTCTTTGCCTAGCAGAGAACCCTTAGACACTTTTAACTTTATGGACAACCTGAAGGCCAGCTCATCTGGGCTGCTCTTCAACCCAAAATGTGTATTTCTTTTTTTCCCCATGAACAGGATGTTGTCTCCTGTTGTGGTTTTGCATTTAGAACATTATTAATAAAAAATGTTCTTCATTATGAAGATCTTTGACAGGTTTCCCTACTTCTGTGGATGTTATGCAGGTGGTGAGAAGAATCAGCAGGTTTTCGTTTCACTGTACAGAATATGTTGTCCTTCAAAATGGAAGCAAAGGTATTCAAATCAGGAAGGCCAAAACAACGAGCAGTCTCAGTTGCCAACCATGAACTCTATGAAAAAGCCACCAACATAAAATTTCCTCCCCAAAACCTAATGCTCCAAAGGGGGTGGCTGGAAAAGAGCAGCGATACCTTCAGATATGGCCAACATACATTCCGTGACTTGCTTTGCACACACCGAGGTAAAACAGGAGAATTCGGGGAAGGTTTTCATGTGATACAAACTTGCCAAAATTTAGGCTTACAGTCCCTAAGTTTATCACACCAGTAAGATGTGCTGATGATGGGGATGTCAGGGCAGCTTCCTAAAGCAACGCACCATAATGCCAAACCTGAGCCAGTCTTGATATTTATCACCTATAATTTTTCTTCATTCTTCTACTTTTCACTTTTTATTAACTTAATCAGATTAAAGCAAACAAACAAACAAACCCCTCACAAAACAAAAACAAACAAACAAACAAAGGAAACCCTTCAGTTGTTCTGACCAAAAAGTTGAGATCCTGGAATTTCACTGTAAATCGGCAAATCTGCCATGAGCTCACTGCCCTCACTGAAGCAGAAACTTCAAATTACAAACATACAGAGACAGGCACAGAAATGTTACTGCATAATAAATAAAATAATTCTTAAAAACAACATTCTCAACCTCTTTCAAATTATTATACCCTTTCATTTAAGCTGAGACTTAAGAACCAAAGAAAAAATTCGCAAAAAATATTTTTTGAGTAAAGAAAGTCCCGTTCTCTGTTTACAGACGTTCTCTGCAACAGAGAGAGAAATTTTCTGAGTTTTATCGTTTTGCCTCTTGGTAATTCAGGAACAACCAACAAATCAGTAAGCGTTTCTTCCCATTATTTGAGGGCTGCTAGTGAGGGATGACTGGTCAGATCAGACACGTGGTGTTGCTTCCACTCCCCAATTGCTCTGCTGCAAAAGCTCCCTCCTGGCCTTGAGACTTATGTACCGGATCCCATCCGTCACAGCCGTGTCAATAAGAACTTGAACCTGGATGTTTGCACAAAGCAAACACTAAGAGTGCAATAGCAGAGTCTACCCCAATTCATTTCAAAATTCCAGCAAATATTTGTGAACAACGTTTTGTAGTGTTCGTACAGGTCCCATTGGCGATTAAACTCAGCTTCAAAACACACCAAGGCTCTCAGTGAATTCTGAGCTGCCGAGAGGTACCAAATGCTGACAGCAAGGAGAAAACGATGACTGCAGAGTGAAACACGGCCTCAGAACAAGCAAAGACTAAATAAACTCTCAGTATACCTCAGTCATTTTTTGTGGCATAAAAAGTGGCTGGGGCCTTGTCTGAACTGGGCTTTTACCTAAGTTAGAAAGCCATGTTTAAATTAAATTTAAAGGCCGTTCTTCTTAAAAGCACTTCTACAATGCTTTGGCTGGACAGTCTGTTTTTCTAAGCAGTGTTTACATAGTTTGACCCATTTTCACTTCTTTGCTTTAACTGAAACTATTAATTAAGCTGTTTAAAAATTAAATGCAGTATATGTCTCCTTTGGACTGAATCTCAGGCTTCATTTAATTGTTGGTTCTTGTGCTGAGTTTGGCTGTGAGGGTGTGTGAATCTCTCTCCATTTGGAAATGAACCCACAATTACAAATATATTTCATACAGGCTACAAGATTGAGTAAAATGCCGAAGACATGCCCTGCTTTAATTGGTTTAATTGTTTGGACTATATCCCCATGATATTAAAAATTACATATGCAATAAACATGGTGACATGAGCCTGGTGTAACTCACTGTCGAAAGCAGCATGCATCTTTAAATGGCTGAGCTGGTGTTAGAGGCATAAAACAAAGCTTGATTTTGTCAGTGTGAAAACATTCACACATCACGTCTTATGATTTATATGCCATAATCACGCTGGATTTTCAAGTGGAAAGAGTGTCTAGAAATTACTGAAAAAGGGTCATCTCTATTTTTCTATTTGCAACTAACATAATACAAGGCTTTCCATCATAGAGGGGCCCAATGTGCATACCAAAGTCTGATTTAGATTTTCCCACTGAACAGCTTTTCTGTATAGAAAACTCATGAAGACACACTGATCCTTTAAATTTCAGTGTTGATGCTGAAATTATGCTGTGTGTCAAAATTACATCAAACAACTGCACTTATTTCCACCAGAAAAATTTGATTATTTCACTCCCATTTACATTACATTTCTTCCCCACTATAATGCTGACTTGGAAATTCCCTTAGGTCTGGACACCTCCATGTAGAGTTTTTCAGTAGAAAGAAAGCTTTCATTATATTTCATAATTTTTTTCTCCTTGATTTGAATGTTATAATTGGATTGTAGAGATATTTATTGCAAACTTCATGTTTGCCAGGCTCCTGGAGCAGCATCTTTTAATTTCTCTCTTTTCAATGAATCTTTTGACTTGATAGAAGTGGCTCTAAGGTATTTTTACAAAAGAAGCCAACAGAGCCAGTTCATTTTAAACCCCTCTCTTTAAAGTATCTCATTGCCTTATTATTTCTTAATAGAGGCACTATCCTGCAATGTCACAAAGAATGCTGCAGTTGACTTCAGTGGGATCAGGATCACTCCCTACTGTAATTAGTTCTATATTTCAAAATATTAGAGGTCTTTTTTTTTTTTTTTTTTAAATCTGAGAAAACATTTTTCGGGAAAAAAAAATACTTTCAAGGGTGACTGTCGGTAGCATACTAAAAATAAGTTGCATGCATTCCAGTTGCTATAATTTATGCCTCTAATGAAATTTTCTTCTTCTCATTTACTGCAAATTTTAATGTGAGCTTTTACAGCCATTGATTCAGTGTCTTTAATCTTCCACCAATATTAGAGAGAAATGGAACTAACTGGGGAAAATCCATCTGGTTATAAAGCACACTGTCTATAAAGTTGTTCAGTTCATCCAAAACTACTTTTTTCCCCCAGTGGGTCAGATAGGATAAAATTAAAATATTTTGAAATACTGTTAATACTATTCAGAGATTAATACACTTGTAATTAATAATATGTTTAAAATATTATGATGTCTCTGGAGAAATCAAAGGATCCAATGTCAATCACTCAGACTACCAGGGATGGGCTGGATCCCACAGCGCCAGGTTCTGATGCTCTTAATTACGTTCAGCAGCAAAACCGACTGTCAGAGCCCAGTAGGTGAAATTCAGCCCCAGCCCAAACCAGGGAGGGAGCACATCATTTCCAGCCGCTCACTCAGACAGGATCTGACAGGGTTTGCATGAGCAAAGGCCTGGGAGCCGGTCTCACGGGGAGAAAATAGCTGAGCGCCCACACGCTGGGTCGCGGCCTCTCCATCCTCCCCTGCGCCGCGGGCTCTGCCGGCACTGGTTTGCAGGGGGCTGTTCTGCAAAGAGGGCTGTGCCAGTCCACCCGGAGCTGCTGGGCTCCCTCCCCTGCCCCAAGCTCCTCTCCCTGGCCACACAACCACTCTGGAGCAGACACCCTTTCTCTACACGGTCTATTTATAAAACCCTACTTCCAAAAACGTGTTTTGGCCGGCATGAGCTAGCTTCACACCACCAATTACAGCAGCCAAGCTGCATGGCAAGAAGGTGCAGCACCTGAAAGAAATGGTCCAGGGCCAGTAACAACTTGACCCTGAGCAGCTCTAGCAGAGCAGCACATCTGACCATGCCCTCCAAGCAGGGGAAAAAGTGTATGCTTTTCCCTCATGATCATCGTGTAAATGCTAAAAATATAAAGCATTTCAACCCTGCAAAGAGCTTGACTGTGCCCAGTGGACAGTCCCTTTAAAATCCACGGGTCTATAACGCAGAATGAGATACCGCACCCACTGAAGTGAATGGAAAACCTTTCCTGCCCTGCAGGGTGCCAGGAGTTCCTTCCCAGGGCAGGAAAGTTAAGGACATGTGCAAGACATTGGCAGGACAAGGGACTTATTTTTGGACACCATCTATGCTAGGTATTTCTACTGATCCTGTTAACGCTGTACCAGAACATGCGGGAATCATTCATGCATCCACTAATCATGAAACAACAAAGGAATACTGCCCACGTTCCCTGGATGAGGAACAGGAGCGAAGGTGGGTCTGACCGCCTGGGAGCTGCTCCCACGCATGGGGTCTGGGTGGGACACGGGCACACCGTGCAACCTGCAGCAGTAGGGCAGGGGGACACGGACCCTGAGCCACCTCCGCTGCCTTCGGCACGGCCATGTGGTCACCCTTCCCACACCCTCTGCACATGCAGTAACAGCTGAACCCCCACCAAACACCCACCCGGGTTTCTGCAGCCACCACGCAGGGATGGGCACTCGCGCATCCCCACGGCACGGTGCTGCCAGACCTGACCTGTGCGCTGCTCACCCGTCACACACGGCTCCACGGCAGGGATGCAGAAGAAGGTTCTCCCAGGAAAACACTGGTTAGTTCGCACACTTCCAGGGCTTTATCCAGCAGCACGTGCCAGCCTCCTGGACAAAAACCTGCTTCCTACAACGGATTCAGATGTTCCCTCTGCACTGGCCAGTGCGGTCTGAGCAGCAGGGAGGTGAGGTGCCTGCACAGCTATGGACACAGCTTGGCACACAAAGTGCCCTGACTGTGCACAGCCGCCCTCAGCACCCACACGGGGCACAGGGGAGATTTAGGTGCTATGTGCACGTGCATCTTTTCTCCTCCATCTCGTCTATATCTGGCACAGGAAAGGAGTGTGATCTCATGACAGTGTGAGAAAAAGTCTCTATTTATTCTGTCTGGAAGGGCGTTGCGCGCAGTGAAAGCCTCTCAGCCTGCACCCATCGCGTGGGGTGCTGGTGGATGAGCCCCGGCGGGTCCGCCTCACCGTCAGTGGGCACCCCCAGACCACAGCCAGCAGAAGGAGGCATAGCTTCACACCCAGCGCTTCGGCGCACAGTCCAGTATCCTGACACTGCCCGCCAAAAGCCGGTGCGGAATTTCGGCAGGCTGGAGGTGTGGGCACACGCTCCCTTCTGCTGACTCGGCCGAGCCCCAGGGCCCCTTGGGGCCGGCGGCGGCGGGGTCACTTCTGTCAGCACTCTGCGGAAACAAGTTAATTGACATACGCTAACACGCTGTTAAACATAACACAGTCATGTTTAAAAATATGCTAGCTAGTCGGATCAAATGCATTTTTAAACACGTCTGCTTTTTTTTTTTTTCCAAAAAGGAAGAGGTTTTGGTTAACATGTGCTAGTAAAAACATTTTTGAACATGGTAGAGAGCAGGAGATGTGAGAGTTACCGCGTGTCCTTTGGCCAAGCACAGTCTGCAGAGAAAAGTTGACTTAAAAAACAGGTTTTCCTTGATAATGTTAACTTGTTTACATTGTCCAGTTCACAAAATTTCAACAAGAACACACAGCAAAATGTTTATGTGCAGCATAATAGCCATGTAATTCATCCACCATGTTTATAAATTTGGCCCTAAGGCTCTACAGCAATAAACAACATCATCATGTAATACGATAATAACTCCCCGAAAGAATTACAACTCTTCCTGTCAATACAGGTATACAGAGACGTGTTAAAACTATGAGCAGAATTAAAACCAAGAAGCAGGTTTGTGTCTTTAGCGATAGTTGTAATATACTCTCCTCAGGGAGAGGACTACTCTCTTCAACTGAAAGGAAGCCAGTTTCTGACTCTGTCCCAGATTTCTTTCTGTCAAGTCCTACTGATGGAAAACGCATAAACCTCTTCTCTTTGCATGTCCTGCTGCTGCTGGCTGGTCCTCCAGGTCTGTTCAGCCTAAGGATCCCCCTATAATAGCTTTTTACTTCTAGTTTGAAGCCAGTATCCTCAATGATATTATCATTTCTAGCAAAGCTGTTCACACCATCACAGGCCAGCAAGTGTGATTTTGGCTGGTGGACGAAATCGCAAGTGTAAGAGAACACTAAAAGACAAAAGACTGCTTCCATGCAAATATAACTTGGGACAGCAAATGGAAAACGGCATAGCAAAATCTAGGTCAGTGAAAAGCTTACTGGTATGAAGAGACAATGAGCAGAATTGCCTCTAAATATAACAAATACTTACTCAGGTTTTTACCAAAAGCATCGAGGGTTCTTTAAACAGTATTGCTGGGGCCTGATTTATAAATCTGCATGCCCAAATATCATGGTGCAAAATGAAGTTCAGACTCAAAAACGAAACCATACATCAAATGCCTGGCAATGGACGTACATAAGTATACGCTGTGATTGCCCTTTGTGCCCGAGTCAGCTTTAACTGCAGAGTTGCACGAGGGGTTTTGAATCAGGCTTTGGGGATGAAGGGCAGGACTGAGACCCATCACTGCTGAAACCAGAGGGGCTACAGAGAGCTCACACTGATACTGCTAAGAGATGATACTTGTGTTAGAGCGATTATGGCTTTTTAAGATTTATATAGTATCTGTGTGCAGGGTTTAAAGCACAGGAAAAATAAAAAGAAGAGAAAGACAACTATGGAGATGAAAGGAACCCAGGGGGCACTTCAGAACAAGCCTGTCGCTACCAACCCGCCTGGGGCTGGGGATCCCCAGCTCCCAGCACCGCTGCCAGATTTGATGGCAACCTCTGAGCTCGGGGTTCCTGTCCCAGGGTTGGCCCCAGGCTGACGGCACCTCGTCACACAGCTTGGGTGAGATGTGGAAGGTGAAGGAAGGCTGAGGTTGGAGCTTAGAGCAGGTTGAACACATTCTCTCAGCAGTAACTGCTACCAGGAAGAAAAAGGAGGAAAATGAAAGGAAAAAGCCCAGGTTGAACATTTATTCCAGAATCCTGCCCTTTCTGTGCCCAAGAGGAGGTCAGAGGGCTGCCCTGATCACCCCTGCTCTGGGGCAAATGCTCCTGAGGAAAGGATCTAGTGAAAATCTGTAAGGTCCTCTAGCTATGTTCTTCCCCAGGGAAGATGATACTATCAATTTTTTAAAAAGAGCAAGAGAAAAGCCTACTAGCTTATGAACTTCCTTGATCTGAAGCTCCACAAATTCTTTCCATGGTTTTGGTACAGCACCTTATGTGCAGGGTGGAAGGGGAAGCTATTGAGTGTTGAATTACAGAGGGGAAAAACATCTCAAATTCCTTTCTATTTATACTCACAACTTTTCCAAATCATTATACACAAATCCCCTAGCCTCAGCTGAACTGCTCACGGGTTACAGGGCCAAAAAAGAGGTGGAGCCTCCATAGCTTGCACTAAGCTTTTCAGAAACTTGGACAAAGTTCCCAAAAAATGAAAGCAATGAAAATTACCATGCCAGGCATAGAAGATTTAACCTCTACAGTGCCCCACAAGCACAGAATTAATATACAAAACGGTAGGAGGTTGCTTTCATAACAGGAAGCCTAGGTTGCTTATTTGTGAGAAGTTTTCTGGGACTACCTTCATTGTTAAGCTGAGGCTGACACTGGGTACAGAGAGACAGAAATTTGACAAAAGCATTGAGCGTTTGGGGGTATTTGAGAAAAAAGTCTATTCTGGTAGTCCAGACACTAGGCTGGGACTTGTTAAGTTGTGAACTTGTTAAATTCCTACTCCACCAACGGCTTCCTTCATGACAAGAAACTAAAGCCTATTTCTGCCGGTACAAATTCTCCTTGACACTAACAGACCTCCAAGTTTCAGCTCCTCACTCATCAAACGGTTCAATGCCTGCGTCACTTCCTGCCACCCAAGCTCCCCTGAACACGACACCTCAGCACAGGTCCAGGTGCAAGTCCTGGAGATGCATCCTTGTGTGGTGCTGCTGCACCCTCTCATGTCAGCCTGCGCTTGGGATGCTTTAAAAACTTAGGTACTTCATTTTTAAAATTCCTTTTACCTCTGTTACAATCACTAAGGTGGAGGGGTTTCAGATTTTAGTTCCCTTGTCATTACTTACTGTATTTCCTTGGTTTGCTTATGTTTTGTTTATTGTTTTTAGCCAAAGCAGGGAATTAGAAATGCCAGCTTTTATTTCTGTTTATGGTCTGTTTTCAGTTCACGGCTTTCAAATTTTAGCAGAGTGATTGTATTTTTGGATTTCCAACACTGAATAGGGCAATACCTATTAAAGCAAGAAATATGCTAATTGGAATTTATAATAAATGTAAAAGTTGTAAGAACTCTCTAATCACATGAGAACTAGAGGTTCCCATCTCTACCCTAATTAAAAGTCTCAGTTCTATATGATTTAGCACAAGGGTCACCAATACAGCTCACAAGTATGATGTGCAAGAACAAAGCGCTACATGTGCTCCTCTGGAGGGACCCATGACACTTTACACGAGCAACTTTAAGATATTAAATCACAACCATATATCTTGATTTTATAAGGACAAGCCAGGAAACACCACCAGCAGAAACAGGAATGTGGACTTAGAGACTGTCTCTTGGCTACAAGGAGAAGTCACAAGAGCATCAAGAGGATTTGAATGGAAACACCCCATGGGGTGATCCAGAAGGATGGTTTCTGCCCTCATGCCTTTTGGGGGAATTGCTAGAGGGTGATGCACATGTTCTACAGCCTATTTTCTTCCCAGAAGTATCCACTGCCACAAAAAGTCTGTGGAGAAGAGGAGCATTGATGGCAAGGGAGCTGCTTGCTCTCCTGCCTTCTCCCCAAGGGAGGGTCAGACCCAAGCTCCCAGCTTTGCTGCCAGGCACAAGTCAATGGTGGGCTTCAATGAGATGTGCAGCTACTGTACTCCACTAGGTTTATCCACACCTTTTTGACTACGGACTGTTGAGGTACCCAAAAAGCACCTTAGCCAATATGCTCTCAGATTTCCAACCAACAGCCCTTGAAAACAGAGTGGTGGCTGTATCACCTCCCCTTAAACAAATAAATTTAACAGCACTAGAGGTCTGGAGCTTTTTGTGCTGAGCTTCAACCTGCAGCAGTATTTCCTTGCTAGAGAAAAGCAGGCTGGAGTTGGTGACATAACACCAAATATACAGATGGGACCACACTATAATTAGCAAGGGAATGTCATTCCTGCCATCTTTGCTTCATTTGTAACTGTGCCTGTAAGCTCTGGGGAATGGTGTGCATTTCACACAGTCTGCACAAGAATGAGGATTGCCAACTGTCCCAGTTCTGGTGGGATACCCTTGGTCCTCTGCCTCGAGGCTTGTGGAGATTCCTGCAGTGCCGTGGCAGAGCGACGTTCCTCACCAGGCCACCCGCAGGACCCCCGGTCCCGGGGCAAAGGGAGGGGATTTCCCTGCACTGCAGCAACAACTCAGCTCCCTCTAAAATACCCTGTGCTCCCCTCCAGAGGAGCACTGCCCGTTGTTTCTTGACAGGCTCCTTCACACGCACCCAAAAACTTCCTTTTGCCTGTCATCAAGCCAAACGTGCAGCCTGGACCTAACGACAGAGGCCAACAGCTCTGCTCCCCTCCACACTCAGCCTGCTCCCAGGAGGGAGAGGATTTATTCAGCGCAAATATGGGAATTTTCACCAGAGCTGTGCTTTTCAGCAGGCGACCACTATTTTTAAATCTCTCTATTGGTTCCAGTAAAGCACCAAATCGATGTTTAAGGTTTTACTGCTTACTTTAAAGGTGCTCAATAATATAAGTCCAGTTGTCTTTTAAACACTTTGTCATCCTCTGCAGGCACTTAGACGAAAAACTTACTGTTGGTTCTGCTTTGTCTATGGAGTCAAGTGCATTTGTTCATTTTTTCACCAGGCTACACGAACTGGTGAAACCAGCCAAGAGAACAAACAAGCCCATAATGTAATATGCTCCTTGTCTTACATGCGAAGTTCAAATCAGCTTACTCAAGGAGGCTAATTCATCCTATTGAGTCCAAAGAGACCTTGCCTCTGAGGATCTCAAAACATGTTAGGAACATTAAATTGAACAGATTTTTAGCCCTAGGGATTTTAAACAGAAGAGACCACTGTGATCATCTCATCAGTTCCTCCTTCACAACAAATAAATAATTTCACCTCGCATTTCTTGCACAAACCCTAAATTTTGAGATGAAGTAGAACATATTTTTCCGGTAAGGATTTTAGCCTTGATGAAAAACTCCAAATAGTGGCAAATGCTTTACATCCCCAGATAAGATTCCCCAATTTTTCATTCCCTTTGCCACTTAAAAAAAAAAAATAAAAAATCTCTATCTCTCCAGTGCTGTCGTATTAACCATACAGGTGGGTAAACTGAGGCCGGGGGGGGTCAGGACTTTCCTAAGGTTATACAATGACTAAGTGCAATTTCCCACTCTTATTTTCAGCTGATTTAAGCTCAGGCTGTTGCTAAAAGGTCCTTCTGCCCAGGCTGTGATGGGGGGATCTGGCAGCTCCTGCCGCGAGCTGGAGCCAGCGTCCCGGAGACCTGGGCTCTGCTGACAGCTCTGCCCCTGGATTTTTGCAGATCTGTAGGGAAATCACTTATTTCCCTGGGATTTCCCCATAAATTTGACAGAGTGCCTTGAGTTTCCCCGAGGAAAGGCACTGTTCAAGTACAAAGCTTAATTATGATTGTTATAATATAGTCATGCCACTAATTCCCACTAAGAACTGCAAATCGCTCCCATTCCACTCCTCCATCCCCCATGCTTGTCAGTGCCAGTGGACAATTAATTCCCCAAAAAGAATATATTAAATACATACAGAATCTTTTCTATTCACAGGACATCTATGGGCAGATTGCAGTTCCCCTCAAACATATTTGCAATATGAATGCATTAAGTGATGTATTTCCATACTTTTTTTTTTAACAGCTTGACAGAATTTATTCAAAATTCAAGTTGTTACTGGCCAAATAAATCTTACAGCTTCCTTCCTATGCCTGTGATCAACCAAATTCTTCTACCACATACAAATTTAAAAGTCATTTTCTATAAAGCTTGCATAGTTGTTTTTAGAAATCATATTGAATGAGCTGCTTTTTTTTTTTTTCCCAGTTAAATTTAGTCATTTTGAAATCCACAGGAAGCAATCTCAGGAGTGTAGAAGGCTGAGGTGAGTTCATTGAAAACCTCAAATGAATTAAAATACACTGAAAATACCTTGCATTTTTTCCCTGATATAAACCCCAGGGCTGCCACAAGAAATGTATCAGCCTCTCTCAGCCAAGCTGAGCAGCAACAACTGCAACTTGCCACAAACCCAGGGGTTAATGAAACCCACGCCATAAGGGTTAAAGGATAAATTCAGCTCTACAGCCACTGCTTAGGGAACATTTGAAGGGCAGTTCAATATCCCACCTACGAAAATCATCTCCTCTTGCTGTCAGCCCTGCAACCAGAACAAGGAGCTCTGAGATCTATTCGTGCAATATTAGGCCTGAAAAAAATTACGAGTTGTGATGAAATTAAAGACATCCAAATTTTTAGCCATTCTCCGCTGATAAAGACGCTATTATTACCATTTACAAAGGAGAAACACAGCCAATTATAAGCTACTTCTGGCACACGCTAGGCCTCAAGTAGAAGATAAGCCAACACAGCAGAGCTTGCAGCTGGGAGCCCAGGAACCTGAAAATGAGCTGACTCATGGAAATATCCTCGTATAAAATATCGGATGGTTATTTTTCTCTGCCTCCTTTCTGTGTGTCTTAGGAATGATATATGAATCGCCTTATTAACTTTGTCCCATAAAACTTTTTTTTTTTTTTTTTTTATTAATGCGCTGCCAGCTCCACAAGCAGTAGGTGTGGGAGCAGACAGAGAGAGGGGAGCAGGGAGGAAAGTTGCTCTTTGGGGGCCCAGCAGGGGAAGAGTCCCCTGCAACACAGCAGGTCCAACGGCAACAAACCTTCGGCTGAGCTTTGTTGTGCTCCCAGAAAACAAGCCAGCTCCTCACTCTGCCCTGAGCTCACCAAAATGAGGAGGCTGCCCGCACTGACATTACACTGGGCAGAACTAGTGCAAAATGAGCTTCACTGAATTTATGCTCCTACCAGGAGACAAATTGTGAGCAGAAGTGATTTCCTCTGGTTATGCCCTGTGCTGCCTGACCCAAAGCCCAGCTCCAGCGGCAACCCTGATGCCCAGTTCCTCCGGTCCTGCTCCTCCCCAGCTGGCAGGGGATGCCACTGGCCATGGGATGCCACCAGCACAGATAAAGACTGAATTTACCTGGTGCAGACACTGATGTGGAGCTTTATCTTGCAGTTGCTTCGATTTTCGTGAAGACTTCATAATGCTTGAGATGTCCTTCCCCATTCAAATCCACTTGCAAGGAGCTCGTATGTCATTAGGAGAGGACTGGGTCCAGGTGGGTGGGTGGGGGGATGCTATATGCCTCATTTCCTTGGGAAACAAGGTTAAAAAACCCTGCCCTCCCCCCTGTTATACTGCACTATTGAATTAAGGGTGGTGAATGCTCATTATGAATATAATTAAAAGCAACAGCCTCATCTAACAAGCTATTTTTATCTGCTCCTCACCTAGACAAGCAGCAGAAGGAATTAAAATCTGAAGGGAAGAGCCACGGTCAGGGTCAATCGGTGGAGTTTTGCTCTCCACTGGTTCAAAGCACATTGAAAAAGATTTCAGAAAGGCAACCTCCCTTAAGAACTATTGTCCAAAAAAAGACATGATTTGGATGCTTTTTTTCCTGAGAAACCCCTGTCTAACAACTACAAGGGCACAGCTTGGGAGTATATTTCCATTTTATGAGGGAAGAAGGCATGAGCTTTGCAGCGTTTCTTGCACCAGCTGCCAGCCCCGTGGCAGCAGGGTAGGTAATTAAAAAGGACGTCGTATAACAGATAAATGCAGGATAGTAAGTAGTCATTACTTGATATATAGTATATCATCTATTATTAGAGGCTAATAATTCTCTAACCTATTCGTGTTAGTCTTTTGTCCACGTAGCTAGCCGTTTGGCACACTCTAAATTCCTCAACATAAAATTTACTCAATGTTACAACTCATATCTAATCCTGAATTTCTGTGCATTTCCCTGCAGTATATCATGTAGCTAGGTAAAAGCTCAACACTAAATCCTTTGCAAAAGGAAGAAAGAGCCAACAAAACTCCATGTTTTCACCTTCCTGCCAGAAAAAAATGGCATAGTGCATATTTTTCTTAGCTGTAATTTTAACATTTATTTCCATCTTTAGAATGCTGCAATTCTAAAAGATGTTCAGCTGTACTTTTCACAGCACTCAATAATGCACTTTTTGCCTGATATTTTTACTCTTGTTGGAATAACCTGTATTTTAAATACATTTATATATACATTTTAGAAAAAAAAAAATCATTTTAAAAAGATCTAGAGGAAGTGCTATTGTGTTTAATCACAGGGAGCAAACTCCTCAAGTCATGTAAATCATCGTTTCACAATCTGCTCCGCAGCATCTTAATTTGGAAAGTGTATCATAGCAAACAGAGCTGAATTTATAAAGGATTCTTTACACATTTAAAACATTCATGTAACTTAAAGTGTCAATCTCCATCAGCTGTCCCAGATCACTCCAAGGAATAAAAGTAGAATTCATTTATTAGGAACTTTATTTCTTTTATCCTAACTCTGATACTATTTTTTTTCCTAATTTCTTTTACATTACATTCTTTTATTTTACTTTCTTTTGATTTACATTGTTTTATTTCATTATATTTCACTTCCAAAGCCCAGTCTAAAAGCTTAACTTGTACTACAAAGGAAGCCAAGACGCTCCAAGTACCAAATTACAGTGTCTCCAGAAGGTTTACAAGTCAGAATAGCACTGATAAAAAAAGCCACATGGGATGAAGCAATAATACAACGTTTGCCTGCAGGATCTCTGCTGATGAGCAGCTATAGAGGGGCTCAGCTGAGAAGGGCTTACAGCTAGAAACTGCAGTTTCTGCACCAAAAATGAAAGCAGATCTCTGCCGCTGTCCTTTTGCACATTGTTTTCCAGCGTGACACTCTACTGGGAGACAGAAAAACGTTTGCAGCGGGTTATCAAAACCTGACGCTTCCTATGAACCTGGCCATGCTGCCAGGCAAGGAGTCGCTTGGGAACGCGGGAGGGAGGACAAAGTCTGCAAAGAGCCGGGAGAGGTGGGAGCAGGGACCGGGAGGCGAGCAAAGGGATCTCCCAGCAGCTTCACCTGCACGTGGCTCCAAAGAGCTGCAGATCACGGCTGGACACGACTCCACATTAAAAGGAAAGTTGAATAGTGGGGTCCGGAACTGAAACAGCCAGGGAGAACCCTCTCCTAGGGATTAGGAAGCATTCGAGATTCAAACCATGTGATATATTTTTCATGTTGTTTGTCTTGTTTACATATCCTTCATATAAAAGCAGGATTTTGTCCACCAAAGGCTACTAAAACCTACGTGCATTTTTGCAGTACTGTGCTGTTCGTTTTTGTCTGTCAGCAACATCGCCTGTGTGCTCATTTGAATCCCATTCCCCACAGTTTCGCCCAGAATTGGCACCAGTCGCCCTCTCCTATAGATGGACTTTGTATGCTGCACTAGAGCTGTTACACTCCAGAGATTGCTGCAGTTCGGTTCTGGAAGGTTTGCTTTCACGCTCCCTACAAGAGTACAAGCATTTGGGGTCCTTTCATTGTTTTAGAGAGGGAATAAACACTGTTTGTTAGGACTCAGAACAGAAATACAAAGGTTCCCACAGTGAGAGGCTCGGCTCTGGCTCGTGGAAAGATGCAAGGAAGGCTGAGGACAGGCGGGTGAACAAGCCCAGCCAGCGCACACCACGCTAATGCCATCACAAAAGGTTGGTATCTAAAAAGGAAAAGCTTGTGCTGCTATTACAGTGATAGTGAAGGAGGAAAAAGCCCTGTTAAGTTTCTTAAAAACACTTGACCCACTTCTATATAAACCTACAACCCCATCGCTTTTCCTTTGAGCTCAGCAGCCGCTGCTCCACGTCATTCCCAGTCTCCAAGGACCCTTGATAACTTTCTCCCTGTTGTATTTAGGAGATGGGAAATGTTTTCCTACGGCTCAAATCTCTCTTAAACCAATTAAATATTTTTTACAAAAAAAAAAAAAAGGAAAAAAAAGATGACTTCACTTTCTAACAGATGCACAAGTGCACCTTGGGATGAATGTGTTACGGAGTCCAAGCTATCACCACCTGCCTCCCAATTACATTTGCTGCATTGTCCCTTGTGGTGTGCACCTGTGACATGTTGGCACGGAGCGGGGACGACTGGAGTGTGCAGGCGTGGACTGAGCCACATAGTATTTTGCTTTGCAAAAGTCTCCCAGCAATTATTGCTGTGTTTTCTTAAAGCATAAGGGACATTCTGCAGCAGCTGATTTTCTGCCCATTTTCGATATGATGAGTTGACACAAGGGAACTTGTGGTCCTGTAAAGTGGCAAAGCCCTGAAACTATAATTTAAAAAACTCTTCACCTCAGGATACCAAATGTCCAGCTGGCCAGAGACTGATCTAACAAGGGAAAGGTCATTTGTGGGCTCCCTGCTACCTCTACTCACATATAGACCTAGCCAGCTAATTAACTAACTCTAGGAATAATTCCCATCAAATTTCAATACGACTTTTACACCTGAAATAATAGAAGAATCCTCAAGGCTGTGACTGTTTGCAGCAAGAATGAGGTAGAAAGGAAGATTTCCAAGGTTTTAGGCTCATTATATTTGTTCCAGTATATTGTACTGTGTGTTTTTTTCTTCTTTCCCCTGGTAGTGTTACAGCTCTCTAAGTGGCTGAACAGCATCTGCACCAAAAGGACCACATGATGTGAAGCAGAAGCAAGGAGACACGGTATTATGCATATTGTAAGGTACACTGAGCAATGCACTCGCAGTGACGTATATACTGACAGGATTAATTTGACATTGGCAAGTGAAAACTTATTTTGTCATTAAGCTATCATAATTATACCATACCCAGAGCCCACGGATGCCCTCGCTGAGATCCCTACATATGCTGTCTCTGCAGTGGGAGGCTAATGCAGAATTTTAACACCCATCCATCCATCCATCTTTGCTGGGATTGGTACAGGCGCACAGATCGGGACACGGCTGTTCCGTAAGTGACCCAGGACCACCCAACGGGCAGCCAAGGTGACAGAGGTACTGGGAAACGGCGGAGGGGCATTTGCAGCCTGTTAATGGAGGTCCTGCTGCTCAAAGTCTAAAACGGTCAGAAGACTCCGATGGACTCTACATCCTTTCATAATGCAGCCTAAATACTGCTTCCGATTCATGTGTTTTCAGCAAAGAGAATATTTCCTTGTAAAAGAAGGATATAAGCTGAGGACAAGAAAAATGCTCTCTAGAAGACAGACAAACCGTGAAAATCCTTTGCACATGATAGATGTTGAGAAAAACCTGTCTTTTGTCCCTGCCCCCCACGTATTTGGATGATTAGATACGCTTAAGAATGGAAAAGCCAGAGAGATACCAGGACAGAAGAGCTGCAGCACTGTTAAGGATGTGGTGTTGCAATATTGAATGCTGCTGAGATACAAAAAAAACAATGGAGCATACAAAAAAAAAAACGTAATGTTTGCAGGCGCTAAGTACAGCAGCTTTAGGTTACCTTAAGGTGACAATTTATTACACAAGTTTGATTCTGTTTGTAAGTTAAGCAAAAGAATCAGTTTCATTCTTAGTTCATGAACTCCACTGCCAATGACAAAAGATGCTATTAGTGACTTCGGTATGACTGTGAAAATATCCCTTGCTTACAATTGAACGTGCCGGGTGTTGAGGTTTTTTTTCCTTCGTTGTTGTGTGTTGTTGAGCTAAAAATGACAAAGCCCTGGATTTTGTCATTCTTGCAATCTATTCTTTTCCCCTGACTTCCTGTTTTCATGAAATTTTAATCAGGCATTTAAAATAAATAGCTATGCAGAGCCTCTATGCCTCTTTGAATGCTTGGGATGGATGTTTTGGGTAAAGTGATAGTCCAGAGACCTTGAGAGCATTTAATCCCATTCTAACTTGGCAAGACAACAGAAAATTAAACCACTGCTCTCTCCACTTCTAGCAGCTCTGAAGAGATTTTGGGGAAGGGATGGAGGCAAGTCCAGTGTGCGGGACACCACAATGAAATAATGGGTCCACCTGTTCCTCCTGCTATGAATACTGACAGCAATCAGATTTATTTATAAAGGTCAGGTCTCTGAAAGAGAAGAAAAGACCACCTATTCAGGAAAAAAAAGCCCAAAAGGGAGAGGGGCAATGCTGCCTTCATGCCTTTTGCAGGTCCAGGTGCAATGGCCAGCCCCTCCTTGAGCATCCTGCATCCCTCCGCAGGCAGCAGCCCCGCTCATCCCTGCTGCTCCACGCTCCATCCCTCGGCCTCACGTGACGCTCATTGTGTTGCACGGACAACACAATGCAATTTGGGATAGAATATGCCGAAGTGGAAAAAGCCAAAAATCAACCTTGAGCAGAAAAGCTGAGAAGTACGGAGGAGGACAGGTTCAAATCCTCTGCTAGTGGGAATCACACTGCCCCTTCAGAGCTTGTAGCTGACAGAATAAAAACTCCAGATTTTAGGAAATCAGAGGAAAGCTGTTTGATTTTCAGGGTCAATGGTTCAGTTATTAATGAAGGTGACATGGTTTGATATGAGAGTCAATGACCCCAGATCACAGCTAAGCCTAATCCCTGAGCCTTACTAAAATTTAAACTTCTGGGGGATTTTTATTATCATGCATATCAAGAGGTAAGTGCTCCGTGGTAGAGACAGTAAAACAATAACATACAAACTGGCCAACAAATTGTTACTGAGTCAAACCTCTCATCGGGGACTAGTCACCTTGTCACAGTTTTCTGGATAACTGTGTTTAAATCGGATGGGTTTAAAGACAGATGCATCTCCAGCCGCCTGTATGTTTTGGAAACATTTCACTTCCACCAGCATGGGGGTCAAGGTTTTTCACTTGAACCAGGAGGAAGACAGAAATATTTACTCTGTAGTTGCATATACTGCTCATTTCCAACAAGGAGGAAAGAGCTCACAATCAGCTGCCACCTCCAAAAAAGAAAAAAAAAAAGAGTCAGCAGAGCTAAATCACAAAGCAAACTTACAACAGCAGCTTATAAAAATGAGGGAGATGTAGCTGCTTTAGAGATGTGAATGAAAGTAAGAGGATTACAGAGTCGTCCTGAGAGGGGACATACTTGGCAGGGCTCACGAGATGGCACAAATAATATCTTCTGTCGAGAACGATACAAAAGAATAATGATGAAAACTTCCAGGAGTCCATGCTTAAGGAGTCCTGCCCAGTTTTGGAGGTCCCTCCTCCCTGAATTTTGCTTGACTCTCGTTTCACCCCAGCTACTCCACTCACAGCCCCAGCAGCAGCTTTTTCTCCTCATGCCGTGCAAACCTTTTGAACCCAGCTCGTAGGTGCAGGAAGCATCGTTTACACAGTGGGATACATATTGCTTCTGCACACCACTGTGAACCGTCAGCAGAAACCTCCGCGATGGCCAGCTCGCCAGCCTCTCCTTGGCATAGCCCCTGACTTTCATATAGCAAATGAGCAAAAATATTCCAAGCAAAGCAAAACAGCTCAAATCTTGGCTCCTTGTCCTTTAACATACATATTCAATGTGCAGGAAGCTAGGAAGAGCTATTCATGGGGTTGGCTTGTTTTTGTTGGTTTAGGTTTGGGGGGCGGGGGAGAGTTTTCAATGCACATTCCATCCTCCGCAAATTTTAATACATGCTTTAAGCCACAGTGATTCCTTTCCCTTTCCCTTTTTTTTTTTCTTTTTTTTTCTTTTCCCAGTGTTTAATTTCTGCAAGGACATTTCACTTTAAAAGGAAGAAAGGGCTGCACCATAAGGGCTGTGCAGTGCAAAGCTTTTGCTAGTCATTTCCAACAATATATTTTTGGAACTGTTCCCAGTAAACAGGCCAGATTAGCTGCCTTTGGTTCACATTTTACATTGTTCACGAGATAGGGAAGCTCTGAAAAGCAGACTCTGTCCATACCGTTTCATTGCAATAAAGCTAATTCTATTCAGTCCTATAGCAGTATGATAGCACTTGTGTAGGATTTCCCTTCGCTTGCATATTTATAGGGTCTTGTAGAGCTCCACTGTAGCTCAGTGCCAGCATGAAGAAATCAAGCTGTCAGTAGTTTCTATTTTTGTCCCTACCTATAGTTTCAGTAATGACAAGTGAGTGAGGCAACATATGCATTTCCCATCTACAGGAAAAAATTACTGTCTCCCTTCAGTGTCTTACATCTGTGCTACAACCTATTTTCCTAGGGCTTCAGGTTATGTTAGCTGATAGTTAACATGTATAAGTGCTGGTCAGGTGCAGTTGATTCCAGACACTGCATTAGTTGAACCACAAGAGGAGAAGTTCCAATGATTCAAAATTCTTGATGCTTTTCCTTTCTGCTCTTAAAAAGAAGGGAAAAAAACCCTTCATGGGAAATAGCTGATACTGTATGGCATCTCACTCCTATCACGCTTTGATCAGCACACACGTTCACACAAATGAGGATTCTCCTCCTAAGATTAAGAGAGCTGCTGCTGATATTTAATGTCCCCTTCTTGACCCCAGACGGTTAACCCATTGCTGCAGCTTCTGGGAAAGTTGTTTCAATGGGAGCAGATAACACCAAAGCCCAGCCATGCTCAGCACCTCAAAGCCACGTCGTTTTATCAAGGCAAATGGAAGGGATCTGGGGACCAGGCTCCAGTGCTAACACAGAGACAATGGCTCCCAAAAGCAGCTTAACTATTACGGTGATGCCTGCATCATTCACAGTCTTCCCTCTTCATCCGGTAAATACTAATTCTGCATTTACCAATGCTTCAAGCACGCCAGGGCACGGTCACCCCATGAACGCCACTGAACCTGGGCCAGTCCTTGGGCAACGCTCCCCATGAGCCCCGGCAGCCGGAGAATCCTGACTCCAACAGCAATGCCAGGGGAAGCAGCACCCACCCTCGCCCGCAACCGCTTCGGCTTGACAGCATCAAGGCATTTACAGCCTCCGACGTGACTGCATCAGATCTTCAATGACAGCTAATAAAACGGAACTACACCCCACTGCTTTGAAAAGCTGCATCTCAAAACTCCTTCAGAGATTATACTTATTTAAATAAGAGAAAGACACTGGGCTTTAACAAAAGCTCATAAGTAAAATAGCTTGACAAGTTTGATAACAAGGAACACACGCTTTTCGTATTATTTCCTCTCCTTCCCAGCCCCATCTTCTCCTTGCCTTCCCCACAGCCTAGAAAAGCAGATATTTATCCCACACTTGCTTCTACTTAGATAAGACATACTCCTTGGAAGGGAGCCATGCACCCCTCAAAGTTCAACATTTATCCTTGCTGCTCCTCCACCTAAACTGACGTTTTTTTGACCCTGCTGGGGCTCCAATACACCAAAAAGAACAGGCAGAATCAGGATAGGAGAGGAGGGAGACAGGGGACAAAGCACAAACCATTGGGCTAGGTTGTAAATAAGAAGCAGAAAAAAATATGTTAAAAAATACAAGGCAATGCTATAAATCCCTCTCTCCTGTGTGAGCAAGCTACTGGAGGGGCTGTGAGACTTCCCGTTACTTTATAGTCCATGACGATCACCCTCTTACAGTGCCACAGGATAACAAGCAAATGTCCCGACTCCCATGAAGCCCCTCATAAAAGGAAGCGCTACCCAGTCTCTGACAGTCCTTGAAATAAGAGAAGCAAAAATAAATGATTTTTTTTCACATTAAGCTTATTTTGTTACTTATTTTGTTTGAATTGTATGCTGGGACAGGGGGTGTTGGAAGATGGGGAAAAGGAGTGGGAGAGGAGAAGGAGGGAGCCTGAAGCCAGGGAGCTTTCCTGCTTGTTAATACACAGGCAAAATGATATGCGCGTATACAGCTCCGAAAGCTACCATGGGGAGGGAAGTAACACAAAGGAGCCATTTATTGCCTGAAAACTGTCTCTGAACAAACCCATTGTGTCAAAATAATACAAATTCACAACACCTTCCTGCCTCTTTTTCCATCTGGGTCTGGGCTGGTTTGGGTACCTGACCCCTCCACCCCGCGCGAGCCCCGCACCCTCGGACCTGCGCGGAGCTGTGACCGCTCAGCATCCTCGAAAGGTCCCCACTTAGGGCCAAACACTGTGCTGATAACACAGAGGTGAGAGAGAGGGAGGAAGAGAGGGAGAGAATAATTTGGCCAGGAGACTCTTAAAAATCCATCAACTCATTTCTGCCCAGGCTGTGGGTTTATCTAGAGAGGCAATTTAAATCCAAGAACCAGAAGGAGGTATCTTTTGATGAAACATTTTGTTCTTTTTCTGAATACAAAGTTATTCCGGGCAATGCAGTTGGCCTGAAATAGTTATCAGTTACAAAACCAGGACTGCTCCTATCTCCCCTCCTTGTGCAATGCAAAGAAGATCCTCCCGCTGAGCTCCAAAGTAGGGGAAAAGCTATTAATTAAAAATAATTCTCCACGTTAAGTCTTGCTGCCTAAAGCTCAGTTAATATTAAGGAAATTCCAGCCGTTCACTCCCTGCTGTTGGAGCCTTTTCTTTCTCTATTTTGTTTTGCTAAGCTTTTTGAGAAGGGAATATGGAGATCTCCTCAACGTCTCCAGCCCCTTTCCTCTCCTCCCTGAAATTCAGGCTCTGCTCTTCCCAACCCAACCCACCAGACTGGATCACCCCAGAGGGGAGAGCAGGTTTATCCACCTGTCACTTTTTTTCTCCAGCAGAGGTGAGAAGGGGGGATATCCCCTGACCTTCATCCCACCCGAGTGATTAGCACCACTCAGAAGAAACGAGTTTTCCTGGCTCCCAGCAGAGCCGCCCCCGTCCCCCTCCAGCCCCACACCCCCGCTGAGCATCACAGCTCCGCTTCTCGAAATACTTGCCCTAAATTTTCAAGCCTCTTGCACACTCTCCTCAGCCATGTTCAGGCACCGATTCTTCCTGAGGAACCGCTCATGTTGTGCAAACCTAGATCTGCTTCTCCAGCTGCTGCTGGCGCCCCATGGGCCCTCACACTGAGTCCTGGGATGCAGGACCTGGATGATAACAGCTAATAGAGGAAAAATATCCTTCTGTTCTGCTTATTGATGGCAACGTACTTAACCCCAGTGATATTAAACATCATGGAAAAATTCTAAAAACCACTTAAAAAAATCCTTTTACTTTTTATTAGGTATTACCTTGTTGTTTGGGAAATGCAGAAAGAGTGCAAAAACGGAAACCTGGAGAAAACAAGAAACTAATCAAACTTTAAAAACATTATTTTCTGTGCTGAGGAAGGGATGAAATTGCATGTTTCTATATGCCTAAATACTAAAGAACTGCAGTGAATAAGCTGATTTCAACAGTGACAATATTACTGCAAAATTCCTGCCATTACAATATCTCAAAGTGTCTATAACCAGTACATTTTGCACTCCTGTTTACTTAACAGCTGCATACAGTTAAAAAAATCCAGTCCCTTTCCATGACTTTTTCTGAATTCATGTGGCACGCAAGAAGCTTTTAGAGAACAGCCCCCCAAAAGCCTGTTGTATCAAATTCTAACTTTTACCATTTCAAACCGCATCATGCTTAAACTTGATGTACAAGCTGTCAGAACAAAAGCCTCATCTCTTCAGTGCATGTATTTGAAAGCCATTACTTTCATTTTTCAAACAGTAACCAAAAAAAAAAAAAAAAACACCTTCAGAATTTTTTATTATTTCCAATTTCTTTTTCAAGTTCTTTAAGCCTCAAAATCATTTAGTTAAAAAAATTTGTGTTTTCAGGCAGTAAGTTTTTAGCACACATTTTAAAGTGTGCTTTTCTAAATGTTCTTTTCTACTGAGATAAAGGTTAGGGGAAGGTAGTGACAAAGACAGTATATGATGGGGAAAAGTATTTCATGCAGCACTGTGAATTTACATATAACTGTAAAATGTTTTATGCCAAATAGGATTCCACTAGGACAAATAACCTCTTCATTCTTGAACATTAGTCTTACTAAGATGTGAATTTAGAGCCTGATTCAAAGACTTAGAAACATAGAGATGAGTCTCACTGAAATCACAGCGGCTGAAGATCAACTGAAGTTTTTATTTACATGGGAATTTTGCTCCACAAAGCGGGAGCTCTAGCCCTAGAAAGAGCAAATCACCCCATCATATCCCTGCTTTCTTTCAAAACCTTCACTGCACCACAGTGCTAACACACCCAGCCAGCACAGAGGAATGTATTCCCATGGGAATTTCTGTGGGACTCTGAGCACCAGTTACCTGGAGTTGACTGTGGATCTCTGTTCACTGATGATGCAGGATTAGCACTGAATAGGCATCTCAGAACTAAGCTAAGCAGGAAAACGGTGCTTTAAACTACGCTCTAGCCAAAATGTGGTAACTTTTTTCTGTTGATTTTCAGCAGTGATGTAGCCCATGACACCAGCCCCTTACACTACCACTGCCTCTTTTGCAGAGAAAATTACTCTCTGCATTATTACTACTACATAAATCCATTATAAATACTGCTTAGATTCATTAGGAGCATTTGAACTTATCCTTTCAGCCAGTCATCTAAATTGTACTCTTGACTGTCTACGTTCCCATCCTCCCCTTAAACTGACTGTTTACCCAGCGTGAATTCACACACGTTCACGTTGAGTGTCCCAGTGAGTAATTCAGGTTCTTTCACAGGCCACGTTGATTCATCAGCAAAACGTTAACGTGAGCTCTTTAGAACCAAAAACCACAGGATGTTTTACTTGAGCTGCACAAGCAACCCCTTTCCCGAATCCTGGCTGAAGGATGTGGTGCTCTCTGTGAGCAGAGGAGTAGCTGGTCACGCAGCTTCTTACTCACTCGTCTTTCATGGGAAGCTCATCCCAAATGCCTGCAAGAGAAACTACTGAACCCAATACCACTGCCTACATCACTTTATTTATATTGCAATAAATACAAATCAAATACCACTTTTGATGTAAAAGCTACCGAGAATTTCACTTCCATGTGAAGCTGTTTTCCATTTCCTACAGCGATATTAATTTCTAATTTTTTCTCCTGTCTCTGCAATTACTTTTTAAGGTCCTCTATTTCACATTGTCAACCTCACTTGTAAGACTGTAAGTCACCTAGATGCCATCTGTTGAAAAACAGAGTGATGGAAAGTCTGAATAATACACTGAGTCAGGGTTATAGGTGCTACATTTGGACACACTCAGAGGCGTAAAGCTGGGGGAACAGATTAATAATTACCTGAAACAAAATCAGTTTTTCTTTATAGGCCTGACACAGGCTGAAACTAGTTCTATAAATACCTTAGTTTAGTCTGGACTAATTCAAGGAAACTGGGTATGCAAATGTTCAATGCTCCAATGGCAAGATGCTTTCTCTGATAGTTCTTGCTTTAGCATGCCAATCTGAAACCTTGATTGCTTTTCTCACACTTCTTTGGATGAAAGGACATAAACAGCTATGAAAACCAGTTCTTTAATATGCTACTCTTCAATTCAATTCAAACATACACTTATTGCAAAAAAAAGAACAACAAGAACTGAGAAAAAAAAAAAAGAAAAAAATCAGAACAGAGAGCACCATAATGTAATAGCAAATGCAAAGCAATTTTCATTCCTGGATCCTGGAGGATTCATGTACAGAGCAATTTTTCTACTATACAGCAAAAAAGGAATGAGGGGGAGGAGCACATATTTCCAGGAGAAGTTAGGGACAGCTTATGAAGGACTGCTTTTTAACTTAAATACTACATTTTTGCAAGCTTTTTAAAAGCACAGCTAATAATTTATATTTGATGTGGTGGAGAGTGCATACATATTACTGCAGAGGACAAAAAAAAAAAAAGTCCTAAATCTTAGTGGCTTAGATTCTTTGACCTCAACAAGTTTAGTCTGAAAACATTTGTTACATGATGAAAAGCATTGTGAGAATGCTAATAACATTCTTAAAGGGTTAATGATGCCTAACTGATTGGCAGTAAAAACTAGATTTCATTTGGTATAGTGACAGAGAAACTCTGCCACCAGGAGTATATGTTCATGCCCACATTATTATAGGACAATTTAGGTCATCTTATTTTAAATTTCATGGCTCTGTAACATAGATGTAAATCAAAGTCAGTGAGGCAAATGATGATTTTTCCATAGTGAGATTTTTATAGTCTTGATCTTGAAAATATGCTTTGGGCCCAGGCTGCCTATCAAAATCCTTTGAATTAGCCAAAGGAGTTTGTGCTGCTGCTGCTAGTCTACAATTAGAATTAGAAAACAAAAGCAAAAAGCTTTCAGAACAAGGCATGTTTCATCATTTTTAGAATCTGGGCTATACTAACAATTACCGTTTTTAAAAGAATTGGAATCATGAGCTGTTCAGGTGTAGCACTGCGCAAATACTGAAAAGGAGAGATTTCAAACTGAAAATCCTAGGCACATCTAAGAGACTTGAGATTTAAGCAGATACCGTATGCTCTTAGTGTAGCTCAGAACATTGCAAAGAGATACGTGTGTTTACTTTGTGTATGTTTATAGAGGCACGTGCGTGTACACCTGCACAAATAATTTGTTATTGAAGAACTTCAAGTATTTAATTGCATGATTGCAGCATGCAGATGCAGTCACAGACAGGCAATTCCTTACTTTAACAAACACACCATGAATTTGATATATTGGTTGTTTGCTTTTTTAGACCTGATTTATCCAGCACTTTCTTTTCCAGATTTTATTTATTGGTCAATTCCTTTTCAAGATTTGATGTATTGGTCATTTTCTTTTCAAAATTTGATTAAAGCATATTGCATAAGTCCTTTCAGATCTATGTCTAAATATTACACATATATCTAGTATGCATGCCTAAAATCTTAATTCCCAAACTTTCTTGATTAATAATTCATCTCTTTCTATCTTGGGTTAGTCCTTGTTATACACGAGTATAATCTGAATTAGATGAAACAAGCAATTACAGTGGACATAAAACACAGTTAAGTGTAGTTTTACAATAAATTGCACTCTATGAAGCTTTAAAGAGAGTCTGGAGATTTATTAAAAAGCATTCACACAAAATAGGTAAAATTTGAGTTCTAGCTTCAACATTTTTATGCTTTAGAATTACATGATGCAAAAGTAAACAGAAGGGAATTCATGTTGCACAGATCCGATTGCCCTGGGGGTACCAGAGAGGGAATCGCAGTGTAAGGTACAGGGTTTCCCCTGCCACAATAAAAGCCACCGGGTTTAATCTTTGGGGGAACAAGATATGTGCAGAGTCCCAGGAAGGGTTCTCTGGTCCCAGCTCTACACCCGCTCAAGCCAATCCAAAATACAAGATCATCCTTTGACAAGAACCTGACGGAGTTACAGGCTCCACGGTGAAAGGGATGAAAAGAGGGAGGCAAGCCTTGACTTACTGGCCGGGCTCCAGCAGAGGTAATTAAATTCTGCCTAGCTAAATTCTCACTGCACCCTCAACAACATACAGGTTTGTTATCTACTTCCTAATCTGCCCCAAACTGTGGGCAGTGTTGTTTCATACAGCCAGACAGCTGCTTGGTTCTACCGGTGCATGAAAAGAGCCATATCCACCCATCTCTTATCTGCCTCTCAGGGGTGTTTTGAGGGCTAATTAATAAATATTTGGAAAGATGAAAGGCACCCAGGAAGCACAAGGCGTTGTTATTTCACACTCACTTCTGAGCGGATCTCTAGATAAACTGTATGACCCAGGAATTCAAACAGCGACATGAATGTATTTCAGCGTTAGCTCCCCGAATGGTTCACCATCCTGCCCAAGGCTGAGCACCTCCCAGGAGAAGCTGAGCACCAAAGCTCCCACTGAACCCAAGAGAAATTGAGAGTGCTTCTCATGTGGCAGGAGATGCTCAGCTACTCACAAAACGAGGTTGCCTTTGAGGAAAATTCGTTTGTGCTTTAATACACCTATGTCCTGATTTTGGTAGCAGCTCAGGACAGCTGCCAAAGTCAATAGAAGTTTTTCCACTGGGTTTGGTAAGAGTTTGATTTGATCCTGAAAGAAGAAACAGAAAGAGCAGCGTGCAGTGGGCAGCAGCTGGCTCCGAGGTCTTTAAACCCTCTCCCCACATGTAGACAACCAGCCCTCTAAGTAAGGAGTGTGCAGAGACACAGATGAATATGACCTGGAGATGTCAGGGTCAGAGCTGCGGATCTATGTCCCCACTTCTGGCCCTGCAAAATTAATAAAATAGTAATAATTAAAATGGCAATAAGAGTACGAAACTGGCAGCTGTTGCTACAAAACCCCGCTAATCAAAGGCTAATGGAGATGCTCTGATAAGGCCATGGGGACCACAAGGATGTAGAGTTATTGCCAAGGCATAGAGATCACTGCTCAGCTTGGAGGAAGACCTCAGTGCTTCTGACTGTATAATTTAGGGAGACCACCTTCTTGACAAGAAGCCTCTTAGAAGCCATTTCATGGCAGGAATAATTGGGGCTTCTGGCCTCAGGCGGAAGACAGTGCTCTCCATTAAGGTCAATCTCTGCTGCGCTCGGCAGTTTGTCTCTATTTATCATCAATACATTGAAGGAAGTTGGCCCTGGATGGTCCGACGCCCTTGGCTTCCACCTGGCATCTAAGAAACACTGTGGCACTTAAAAAATAAAATAAAGGCTTTCAATTTTTAAATGAGCTTCCTTAAAAAGATCTGGCCTCAGTGCTGGTGCAAGAAGCTGCCAGGATGTCCCCAGCGGGAGCAGCATCACTGTTCCTGCAGTGGCCGATGACCCTACCTGTGGTGGGTTCCTTCACTGTGCTGACTGCCCAGGAAGGACTTCTACAAAGATGCATCTGTGCATTGCCTTTGGATATACGTCTCCCAGATATCACAAGCCTGAGCATGATGACAGTCACAAGCAAAGGATACATCCGAAGCGCACTGAAACTATGGAAAATAGGGGTTCAGAAGGAACCCCTAAATCCAAACACTGTCACCTCTTTTCTGCATGACAGCTCACGAGCAACAAACCCCAGAACACTGCATCTTGGCTGGATGACTCATCTACCTCCTCCATTGACTGCAACACTGCTTTATGTGGACAAGAAGCACAGAAAGCTATTTAAAATTTTACCTTCCCATATTCAGTCTTTAAGCTGCGAAAGGCACCAATATAGACAACAATTGAAAAAATCACTCGGGATGGACTAAATGCTAGTATTTCTTTTGCCATCCTAAATCTACTAAGGGTTTTTTTTCCCTTTTCTTTTTTTTTTTTCTTTTTTTTTAATATGGTGATATGATTACAACATTACTCATCCTTTGGAGAACACAGAGATTTCAGAATTGCTCAATGAATCTATGTACTTGAGTGTATTAAAATCCAGCATAGCATTGCAGAAGCATGCAAAGAATTTCTCAGGCCTTTTCTAGAAGAACTAGCAAAGGCGAAGTTCCCTGCTCCCCACAGCCAGGCACCCAAAATTTGGTGAGACCTAATTACTTGTTTCCCATAAAGCACAGAGGCCCATTTCCTGGCCCCATAAAGATCTGAGTGAGGGCAAACCACTCCTGTTGAAGGTCTTGAACCTGAAGACTCAGAAGAAGACACCATAAGATAAAAGGCATAGCTACACCTCAAAAGATGGTGTCCATAACTATATGTGTGAGGGCAGGCAAATTTCAAAGGTCGGGATAGTTTGAGCAGCAAAGGCCTCTGAACTTTCACTGACTTTTTTATATCTCTATGCTCTATTATATCTATATCTCTAGCTCAGAATGATCTGAGCTCCCTAATTTCCATGTGCATCCAATAATGACTTCCTGTCCTCCTCAGCCACTCCAGAAGTCAATGCTACACTGTCCAAGACAAACCACTCTCCTCAGAGGAGATAGGAAAAGATTTCTGCCCCAAGTGACTAACATCCAGCCCCCTCGCACTTTCCCAGCAGAGCTTTCCCTTCCCTTTCCGCCTGTGCCAGCGTTTCCCACGCAGCACGGATCCCCATGCGAACACTTCACACAGCAGGGAGCCAATTCTCACACCACCAAACGCCAAGTCCTCCAGAACACTTAAAACAAACACTTGCAGTTCGCATCCTGCACTTGTTGAAATGTAAAATGGGCCTAATACCTTGTTTTTCATCTGCTGGCTTCTCTCTGAGACAACATTTCAAGACAAACAGGTTGAGCGTGGGTACAATGTGGAAGTGGTTTCAGTGAGGTTTTCTACAACCTAGTTCCCACCACGGTGTGGAGAGCATTCGAGTACCCTCTGCTTCAGAGGTGTTTGCTGGTGGTGTGGGTGGCTTGGACAGACAATGGGGATCTCATTTGCGCTGACTGGGCTTCCAAGAAGTACCTCACCACTTACTCTACTTTGCAACAGCGTACTGTGCTTCCAGAAACCAAATACAGCATCAGAGCCATCAGCTGTCACCGCTGCCATTTCGATGGAGCTCTGAACGTGCTGCCACAGAAACTACAGAATCGGCTGTTCCAAAAATGGACAGGGCTTACAGTGTTACTTGGGGGAACAAAAAAAAAAACCCATCACCACTAACAACAATGGACCCCCCCAAAAAATAAACCCTACCCAACACAACAGCTATTGGCTCTCATGCTGTTCACCTATTGCAGTGCACAGGGCATTTATATCTAGAGGAAAAGAAGGAACAGATGTTGGGTGACTGAAAAGCTTGAGCCTTCCATTGTTTTATTGACTTGTCACCACAGAGAAATTTGCTTTAATTTACTTTAAAAGTAAATGACTTGATTGTCATAAAACTGGTGGCAAGTCACAGTTCTTAATGAGGATGTTAAACAAGGATTCCCTTTAACAATCAGAGGCACCAATTCCAGACGCACTGCCTATATGAACAGACACATCTATCTTTTCTTTCGAAACATGCTGGTTTATTTTCAAGATGTTCGGCATACTCGGGGGTTGGAGGGAGGGGTCCTTGAAAGCCTGTGGAAAAGCTTAAGTCTTTTTTTCCCCCCCTCTTCATGATACTTGATTCTACCAGATTGTACCAACTAACTTCCTTTTTTTTTTTTCTTTTGAAAGAAGTAATTAATATCTAAATAGAGATCTTTTGAACCCTACTGGCTTTAAGACAGTCTACAATTTACTTGAGGAAGAAGAGTGAGAGAAGAAAAATATACCAGGAGTCTAGGGACTTAAAATCAGGTGAAGACGCTCAACTTTTGGAAAATAAGTTATTCGCTTTTGCCAGCTCTGTCCGCAAGCATTGACCTTTTTGAGGGACTGAATTCAGTTCCCCAGACCCCCAACCCAACTCCAGCATTACCAGTGCAAACCAAGCAACATTCTGATGATTGTGAATGGGCATGGTGTCACCTGAGTACTGGAATACGAAAAGTCTTCCAACCACGTCACAACCATCACAGAAGATCACTTCCCACTATGGCCATCAAGAATACACTCATGGAAACAAGAAGTCTGTGAGGTGAGACGTCTTCAAAGATAGGAGATGAAGGTATATCCTTCACAAAGAGATAATACAGAGTTTTCAGAGGCTAGAGAAGAAACTGTCACTTTCATCACCTCCATGTGTCCTTACTATAAAATGAAAAAATCTCTCTAGAGCTTCTAATCCAAATGTGTTGGATTCCATGTCCTTGGACTTTGGCTCAAACAGGCTTTAGTGGAAGCCTGCAGTGACTCATCATCTATTTCCAGTCTTTCTTTACACTACAAAATTCATACAACTATGCAAAAAATTTCACCTGCACCTTTTTGGAAGCAATTTGCAGCTTGTAGCTTACAGCTGTTACATGAGCTTGCAAGTCAGATGAGTTTTCTACCAACTGAATTGGCCATACTCTCTGCCTCAGTCCCAAATGTTGTGCAGAAGACATGGAGAAGGACAAAGCAATGATGGTCCAAGGTGTACAAAGACACACGAGTTTTCTCTGCTGCTGCCAAAACTGCTGATGCTGCTCTGAAAAAAAGGCTGAGACCTATGGCCATGGGCAGGAGCCTTGGGAGAGGGCAAGAGATAAGCACAGCTAGCAGGAGAAAACCCAGGATACAGGAGCTCCCCTGGCACCAACATGCCCTGCTATTGCCCTGCACTGGTACCTTCTCACTGGTGGGAGTAGCATGGCCCAAATGGACATCCATGCACTCGGGCACAAGATCTCTTTTCACATCATGCCCTCCAAAGGTTGGGTGTTTTCACAAGGGTAACCCTTGCCACAGCATCAGGCAGAACATACACGAATGACTTCCAGCACAGAGTTGCAATGCCCTTTCACGCATGTTCACAGAGAAAGGGAAGGAAGAAGCAAAACAACAGATCTCTACATCCAAAGCGACAGAGTGGAGCCTGGGCAGTGGGTAATCCAACGTGGTCAAGAGATCCCTCCTGAACCCAGCGCTCATTCAGGCTCTGGTTCAGCACAGTAACAGCACTAACGCTGGAGTACCAATTTCCCCGCAATTCAAAGAAAATGGCTCTAATTAGTCACAAGCACTTTTTCCCACAGCTCCCTGGAAGCCTCTCATCCAGGCATAGTCAAGCTCCCAGCGAACTCTGGTAGCCTGAGAAAAGCTGAGCCCGAGGTATTAGCAGCTGTGAAGATAATGCAGTTAATTTAATTGGGTTGTCCATCCTTGATATTTGAAAAGTCCCTTTTAAATGTTACAACTTTTTTTAAAAACAATTGAGTTATAATTTTCTCCTGAACTCTATTTTCATTTGAATGCTGATGTTCAGTTTCTTTTGCAAATTGAGTGAAGGTAAAACTATCCTAATAATATACCATCCTTTTGAACAACTTATTTCCTTTTGGTGCAGTTTCAAACAGATAGAGCTGTAATGGCCAAAATAAATTTTATCCCAGAAATGCAGAAAGCTAAAAGTTAAGCTTAACTTATAAACCTTTTTTAAGCAAGACAAAATCATGCCAGCCTTATCGCCATGACAGTCACAGTTGTTTAGATTTATTATGCAATGGTAATCAGGCTATGCAATAAATTCGCTATAGTAATGCATTAATCACTTTGCAAAGAAAAATGAACTACTGAAAGGAAGACAATACATTTTTCTCTCTCTTCTTCCCTGTGGTAAGAACTGGTCCCTAACTTCGCTCTTTAGAGAAGGACGCATATATTTTCACTTCTGCTGCTACGTCTCTGATTTGAGCCAATGGCTCAGCAAGGTCATTCTCATTTTACTCCCTACATAACTGAGCTCCACAAATATTTCTCAATGAGATCTTCCTTTAGAGCTTGAAAATACTTGGACTAAAATGTCTACTTGACTTGTTAGCTGCTTTTCTTGATTCTGCATACATTTCCATTGCGTACAGAAAGTTTATACTTTTGGATGGGACAACTTTCTAAGCAGGATCCATGATTGAGATGGATCACTGAGGGAATACAGATGTCCCAAGAGCTGTTTTAAGAAACTGAATGCTATACAATGAGGCATGCAGATGGCTGTAGCTCCTTGTCTGCTATTGAAATTAAGGAAATTTGTGTGACAAAATCTGCATGTAGCACCTGGAAGGTACACTCCAAGGTGTTAGCTGCAGCCACAGAGGCTGCATCCTCTCTCCCATTCTTCTCTACATAAAATTATAAAGTGTTAAAACATGTTTCCTAATGTCTGTCAGTAAACTCTGGCTGTACATTGCATTACAATATGTCTGTTATCAAAGTAAATTCGTGGGGAGGCTGCAGTTAATGTACCCAGGTAAAGACACGCTCCCCACCTTCCATCTCACAGAAGAAGAATGACCAGAGTATGAATCAAATTATTCCCCATTCAAACATTGTAAAGCCTCCAGGCAGCATCCTCACAGTCCTTTTCAACACAGGTAAATTGAATTCCAGCAAGTTTACTGTATGTGGACTCTTCAGATGAGATATTAAATAAAAAAGTCATGACTATAACCTATGAAGAAAGACTGAAAAACGTGGAGTTGTTTAGTCTAGAGAAAAGGAGGCTGCAGCAAGCCATAACAACAGCTTTCAAATGTGCAAAGGTTCAATGCAAAGAGGAAAGGAACAGGCTGTCCTCAGTGTCCACGGTGACCAGGACAGAAAGGACCTGTGCTGTGGGTTAGACAAGGAGAAATGCTTTTGAGAAGGGATGGTGGTGAAGGTCTGACAGGGAGGTGTCACCATCTCCAGGGGGGACTTTAATGACAGGTTATGCAAATATCTGCCAGGGATAACATAAGTCTGTCTGACCCTGCCTCGTGGTGCGGGGATGGATTACATCTCCTCCCGAGATTTCTTGTAACTCTATTTCATTTATTATTTTATACGGCAGAGCGCCCAAGGGTAATTTTCCCTCCTGCCCAAGCTTTTCCCTTATCTAGTCAGTGCTGGTGCATCATTTCTCCCCACCACCCAATTACTTGATAAGGAATGTGCTCACATAAGTGAAAAGGCTGGTATTCGCAGGGCAGCCAGGCTGTGGCACAGGCTTACCCCACACGCATCTGTCACCGAATTCTTACGGAAATAAGAAAACCAATGGGAGGGCGGTTGGTGTAAGAACATTAGAATATGGGCGAAAGTTTGAGGATTGCTTTGAGACAAATTGTGCTAAAAAATACGTAAATAATACTAAAATTTAATGTGGATTTGCCTGGTATCTTCAAGGGTACATGGCTTTCTACTGTTTCAGGGCAGTGTAAGTAGCCTCCATCCAGGTCCCTCAACTGCTCATCCTCTGTACCGTGCAGATGTGTCAGGAAGTGATGCTGGCTGCATCCCTGGGACTGTTTGGGAAGATGTGGGACTGACCCACAGAAGGCACAAGGATCCTGTAGGCAGCAGAAAAATCTGTTCCCCCGCCACCAGCACCCATGGGCATCACAGGAGAGAGTGACCTCAGGCAGACTTAAACACTGGCACTGCGAAGAAAAAGGCTTGAAAAAGTCAGCTCCTAAACGCATTCAAGTCTGCAAAGTCCCCCAAAACAGGAATGCAGGATGCTGGGTCGGGATGTGCTGCCCAGGAGAAGTGAGCCTGCAGATGAGCAGCAGCGTAATGCACCCAGCGTTTGCTACGGGGGAAGCAGATGCTTTTTGGGTCAGTTCTCACTTGCTTGAATTAAGTTCAGTCTTAAAATGCATAAAGCTTCAGTAACTGCAAAACAATCCCTTTGAGAAAAATGAAAAAAAAACAAACCAAACCAACAAACAAACAAAAACCCAAAACAAAACAAAACAAAACAACAAAAAAACAACAACAAAAAAAACCAAAACAAACAAAAACCTCCAAACAAACAAAAACACCACAAAAAAACCACAGGTGAGAAAAATTAAACCAATGCCTCTTCCACTTTGGCCTCCCCAGTTTAATTTCTTGCAAACTTTTTCTGCCATATATGCCATGGTAACACATAATCATAACCTTTTAGTGCATTCTCTCACCAAACTAGAATATTTATTTAATGAATTAAATTAGCTTTCTTGATTGCAAATTAGGAAAACTACAAGTATATAATGAATTGCAGGAAACACTTAAATGGATGATATGTCAATAAATAATCCTTGCGCTTCATCTGAAAATCATTAAGTAATTGGAATGATGACTGATTTAACACTACCCATTTAATTTACCTGTGATAATGTGTTGTTTAAACTCAAGACTTCATGTAAAATTTTGATTTGGAAATAATTGCAAAACTTGAGGATTTTTTTTTCCTTTTATTAAAAAAATATTAAAAACAAGATGAAATAAATATTTTAGGCAACCAGCAACAAAATGGGAAAATACCATGTGTTTGGAGTTTTAGTGCCCTCTGAGTGCTGGAATTTATTTGCAGCAAGCAGAAAATAGACAGCAAGCATAAAAATTCAGCAGATTCCCGCTAGTAAAATTATTTATCAAGCTAACAAGGGAGGAACCCTTCTAGTAGCAACAAGCCAGCAAGGAAAAGACGTGCCTTTATATTTTACCTTTGGGTTAGCACACCAGTAAAAATGCCAACTGACAAGCACTTCACATAAACATTTCTTTCTAAATGAGCTGCCTTGTTAGAAAAAAAATCTAAGCAAAGGAGCGCTACAGTCAACAGACAGAAAAACCCAGGATGAATACTACATCGCTCCATACTACAGAAAAATATAAATACAAACATAAAAATAATGTTGATGCATAAATGACTTTAATAAATTAACACTTCATTTTGCATTTAAAATAACTACTTGAGGTGTAAATCTATCTTCGCTTCAGTTCCACCAAGAAAGAATACATCCCACTTATCTATTATTTAGATCTTCCTTACCTCTGGAACCAAATGTATACACACACACAAAAAATATATATGTGTGTGTATATGCATTCACTGTGCTGTTGTTAGCTCTGCTACTCAAGCCCCATTGCAATATTTATTGTATATTTATTTTACGACTGAAACCCTGAAGTCAGTTTTACAGTTTAGTTTAATGACACCAAACTTTGATTATAAATTATAAGTGGCTTTATTGCAGCCCAAAGAGACAAAAAATTTGGAGACACTCGATTGCCTGATCCCAATTAAATTTTAAAGAAATAGTAAAGTGACACACATTCGCTGAATAGCTGAGCTCTAAGGAGAACTGCAAATTGCTACTGTCGGCTGTACAGCGGGGCTATACCCTCTGAGCGCTTCTTTGCTAGAATGAGCATTTGACAATTGTCAGCAAGCTTTAAAATAAAACCAAAATAAACAAAAGAAAATAAAACAAACCAAGAATTCCAAGGATCTTTCTCAGGTGTTATTATTTTCATTGCAGAAAAAAATAGCTCATGGGAGGACAGGGGGCAAAATCAGGCTCAGCGTTTTATCTGATTCAGTAACTCAGGAAGTAAAACCTGCCACAGTTGTTAACAAAGAAGTAAAAAAAAAAAAGCAAAGTTTTACAGTAAACTGAGTGGTCAGAGGGGTGCACAGGTTGGAGCAACATTTCCAACTGATACCAAAATATTTTCCGGCCACAATTATAAGCCAGACCCTCTATTACTCAGAACTCCGAACGCAACCAAGAAAGATGGGGAAAACATGGGGGGGAAGCACCAACCGAAAAATAAGATTTCGGTTTTGCGCTTTCGCTCCCCCCAAAGCCTGGCGCTCACCCGGCCTCCGCAGCAGCTCACAATGCCAGAGAATCTCCGGCAGCGTCTCCCACTCCCCGCGCCAGCTGCTGCTTCACCCGACCCCCGGCATTTCTGGGGCAGGGGGAGGAAGTCTCCGGCTCCCCGGTTCTCACCCAAGGGCCCAATCCTGCATCTTTCTCACACCCGAAGAGTGCTGCAAAAACAATGCGCGTTTGGGTGTGCGGGAAATGCCAAAGCGAGCCGGCGTTTTTTAACTGCTGATGGATTACATTAATATGAATATTTGTCTGTAGGGGACGAACACTTTTGAGAACCGAGCACAACATTATGAGCAAAACATCAGCAATAATAACAAAAAAGGGTAGAGAGAAACATCACTGATGTAAACCATGAAATAAATAATATATGTCAACTTTTATGTTTTTTGCCTTTGATCTGGGTACAGCTGACATGAAGTCCAGGAATTGATACCTTTTTAGCTGAGAAGACACAAGATGTCAAGTTATATTTTTTAGTGCAAGACCAACATGTGAAAACAAAGCTAAAGGAGTTGAAGAAATGAGTATAACAGAAAACGTGGAGATTATCTCTTGTCATTCAGAAAGAAAACGATCGGAGTTTCCATGGAAGCTGAGTGGTTAATATACTGCTGTCTTCACTTTGCCATTCTTTCCTTATTAGAATACAATTTGGGTCCAAGTGATATGGAAATAGATTGTTACTGAGCACGGCAAGGGAGTGCTGCGGGTAGAGCCAATGCAGAATGAGGTCTACAAGATGTACATACGGATGTATTCTTCACTCCCTGCCTGCCTCTCCTTTTAACTCTGTCGTAAAGCCGTTAGCAAGTGGAAGCTGTTTGGAAGCGCACATAAAAGCATCCATTAAAAGGCATTACACTAAAACTCCATCGGATCCTGCCCAAGCAATACTGGGGCAAGCTGGAGCAGCACCACGGAGCGCAGGGAAGCTGCTCTCCTCTTGGCTTTGGTGGGACTGAAAAATTCAATCCACTATTTCTTGCTTGTCACCAGCCCAGAGTCTCTCCATCAGCTCCCGCCGTGCTCCGGACCGCTTACACCAGGTAATCGGGAGCAGAATTTGGCCCTAGGTGTCAATACTGGAGTTGAAATTGGGGAAATGGGTTGTTCCCATCGACTCTTCCAGCTGTTCCTATCTAAAACCACAGCCAGAAAATCATAGGCACAAAGGAGAAATGCCACATGTGATTTTCTCCTCTTTAAAACATGCACCTCTCCCCAGGGAAACAGCCTTTTTTCTGGGTATGCTACCCACAGCCCCTCTCCTTACAGCCTGGCCTCATTAATCACAGAGTTTCCACCTTCTTTTCCTTAATTTAGCCTTGGCCTTCATCTTGGTGACTTCGGCGGGCAGGCAGGAGGGCTGAGGAGCCGGCTCTGGGCCGTCAATAACCCAGCACAATGCCGCTGCACAACACCAAGCCAGCTATTTAATTACCTATCACCGCTAACAAAAGCTCTCTTTGTTTTGATTAACTTTGAGGGAACGAGGTTCCCCACCATCAAAGTATGTTTAAATAATTACACAATACAGACTAACATGCCTGGAAACACAAAAAGAGGGGGAGTAGGGAGAGGGGAGAGAAGAAAGGGAAGACATAAGCTCAGCCTTACTTCCCAATTTAAACTAGGAATGACCTCGGGGTCAGTTTTTCAGAGTATCGCAGATCAATTCAATTCTCACCTCAGCTGCCTACCTGCTAGCAAATGAACTTACTGTGCCTTCCAATAGACAGAAATGACTAAAAGGAAATCGCATTTAGCTGCATCTGAATAACCACGGTTATTAGATGATGCGTGCAGAGGAAAAATTACCATTTCCCTTCTCCTTCTCCTCCTTGTGATTGTCATTCTCACCTCACTGGTGATTAAGATGTAGGATGCTCTTGCAGATTGTTAATTAGGTGTTAATATCTGCAAGGGGCCACAGCAAGCTCCTACACCTGAGGTCATTTCTCAGAAGTCGGGCTGTCTCCGGTGACAGTACCTGTAATTCCCAGAGCTAGTCTGATTCCCACTCAACAGCTGGAGCCAGTGTTTCTTTCATGTCTGGTTTCATTTCCTATCTGAAATTATATGAGTGCTAATATCTTTATTATCTTTCACGTGGAAGTGCAATGCTGGAGCATGGCACAGCATGTTGTTCATAGGCTTTCGTATTTATGTGGGTTTGTTTTTTTTTTCCCAGACCATTTTCAAAACATTTCAAGCAAAAATCTTTACGGTTAGCAAATTTACAGCTGAGGACTCTTATTACGGATCGGGAGGGGTAGGAGGGAAACAATAATAATTTGGGTATGGAAGCAGAGCTGCACAACTGCTGAATGATAATGGCTCAAAGCTTGGGAAATAAATGTAGTGGCAGGAAAGGGAAGAATTCCAAGGACAGTGTGAGCACTATGTATCTTGCAGGTGAACCAGAGTTATTCCATGTATGTGTGTGTACGTATAGGTATTGAGGATACATTGTGTTTAAGAGAAATGGGGGGCACATAACCAAGCCCCGATTTCGCTTACATTTTCACTCACTCAAAACCAGTGTAAAGCTAAGCTATGTGTAACTCAGAACATTTCCAGCTCCCAAAGCAGCCGATCTTTGCACTTGTGACCCAGTGTGCTCGAGAGATGAAATTCCCGTCCTGGCAGAAACGGTGCACGGGACCTGGGCAACACTAACATTTCTCATCCCAGGGTATGATCTAAGGTGAATGGCAAGTACTTCAATACATCAGCTTTCATTAAAGGGCTTCAAGGAACATTACAGCTATTTTTTTTAACTCCCACAAAAGCCTAGAAGGTAAGAATTAATTATCTAGGTTTATAACTGTGTAAACTGAGATATAAAGAGATCAACGGTAACAGACCTTTAGAAGAAACTTAAGATAACAAGTTTAAAGTGCTTCAGTATTTTGCTGAATCTAGAATCAAATAACTGGGTCAAAGTCTCACAAGTGAGTCAGACTGTAACTCCCAGCTCCTTCACTCTAACCAGCGGGACTATATGTGGAAGCCTGAGAAGTAATTTTATATGTGGGATGTTAAATCAGTACTTTTCCTGTCTCATCAATCTCCTGTATTTTGGTACAGCGTGAATCATTTGCTAAGTGGCACCAATTAGAAAATCCAGAAGAGATTTTAAATATATATATATATGTGTGTGTATATATATATATACACATATATATATTTTAGCACTTAAATTCCTCATTAGAACTAAACAACAGGAAAAGCCACATCACTGGAAAATATTTTAGAGCTTATTCTAAAGACAGGGAAAACTATTAAATTTACTTTGCTGGGAATTAGGGGGGAGTAAAAGCTGTCACATACATGTACTTTCTCTTTGCTCATACTCAAGATGTTTTCATACTTCAGATTCACAGGAATGAGCTAGGAAGGAGTTTGAGACATAGCGAAGTTATGCTTTTTTTAAATCCAAAAGAACATTTTTTTAACCCATCTAAAATGACCTGTAAATCGTACAAAATAAGTTTGGGGAGAGAGGTTACTATTTTTTTTTTTTTTTTTTTAAATCAAGAATAACATAGTGCATTCCATTTGAAAGAAAAGATTCCCATTTACATTTAATATAGCACATCATCTTGAAAAATACATACAAGGCTCTCATTGACTGCAGCGGGAAACTTGCCAATAATATTCCATGGAAGTTATCCTGATATCCGCTTTGGAAAATAAAGACTTTTTAAATGGAGCACTAATTCAACAATGGAAAGTTAAAAAGAACTCATACACAAAAAAAATTTTATTGTTTTTACAGTTCTTAGCTTTAATTTTCTATTTTATCAGCTGTATGGTCTTAGAATAAAACTTAGGTGATTAAGTCTAGTTTACAGTGAAGTCAGGTGGTTTGACATCACAGGCTGTTGCCACAAAAAGAAAAACGATGTCACAAAAAAGAGTCTGATGATTGCACATCAAAAATACACATGAACAGTATGAGAATTCAAAAGGTCTTGCACAAAACACAAATCTCTTTTAAAAATGCATGTG
>VWYH01006096.1:1067298-1080850 GCA_013399365.1 Pampusana beccarii | reverse complement strand
CTGTTCTTGCAAAAAGTACAGTGCCCCTCATTTACAGTGGTGGAACACAGGGAGTGGGGAAAAAAGGCATTGCAGTAAACCCCTACCCTGGGTGTTCCTCAAGGCAGCAAGAGGAACATCGGGCTCAAAATGAACCTCTGCTGGTGCTCCTTGAGAAACCCCTTCCTGCAGCCTATAGCCCAACAACCCCCCCCCCCCAATGCTATTTAACGTAGAGTCTGGAGCACTAATTACATCTTCCCCACCCTCACTCAAATTGTAACTAATAATTTTTTAAAGTAATAATAAACTAAATTTAATTCCACAAGTTAATAAAATACAACTGTTTTATAACAGCACGATTGTTGATCAAAGCGTGGTAGGCTGCACGGCAGCCTGTGTTCTTAACTAAAATAGGTGGTTTCATAACAAAATTCACACAGGAATCTCTGTCATTGCAACCTTGGCTCTCATTTAAGCCACTTAGTANGGGGGGGGGGGGGGCAGGAGCCCACCCGGGACTTGTTAGTTCCATGATGCTAAAGGATGGGTTAGCTCTTCTGCACCAAACAAAATACGCTGAAATAGGACAAAATATGCCTGGGTTATGTGCATATTGTGAGGGACATTCGTCAGAGCTGCTAGGAGATGGAATAGGCCAAGACATGGCCCTTGAAAATAGCAGTTGTCTTGTAAAATACCACAACGTACCCTTGGTCGTATTGTATGAGATAGCAACTAGTTTTGTTATTGGCATAACAGTGTATATCACAAATATAAATTTCATCCTGCAGCTCTTACTCTGAAAACTCCCAGCAATCGCCCCAGGCTCAGGCGCATGAGATGACCCCAGTGACTGACCCCCCCACCAACCCCCTGCCATCCCACCCACCAGAGACACCGTAGTGAGAACCTCTCAACCAGCAACCACCAAATAGTCCAGTCACACTCACAAAATCAATTGCCTTGAAATGCTAAAAGTATGCCAGCAATAGTATAATTCCTTCAAAGGAGTCAGGTCAGTTAGACCACAAAGACTATTGTCCACTGCTATAAATGTACAGTCCTAAATTCCCCCAACTAAACCACCTCCATGAATGCCAAGCGAGCGTGCCTCCCGAGAGCGTGGAGAACTGGAGTTTTCATATCTAAGCTTATTATTCCTAATATCAGAGAGACACTTCCCTGAATTGTCCTTCTCCTTCCCAAATTCCCCATCTGACCAGATGTCTTTCTCTCTCTTGCTTTCACCTGTCAATCATGTTCACAGCTGAAATTTGATTTCTCTCCCAACAGTAACCTTAGATGAAATATTACCATAAGGGTCAGAATTGTCTGAACCTTGTCATAGAAGTTCGTTAACTCTTCCGAGACCTGAGAGCTATTTGCTTAAAAGTAACAGATTTTGCTGCTGTTTTATTTTTCTGTAATAGGCGGAAATGGAACCACAAAACATTGGAAAGAAGGCGCAAGGAATTGTCTCAGGGAGAAGCAAGCTAAGCACGTCCTGAGATTGCAAGTGTCCGTCAGAGAAAAAGCTTTTGCTTTTTTACTGTCTGGATAACAAGAATTATATTACTTCTATTATTTATATAAACCTAATAGTCACATATATAAATTACTGGGACCACAATAGTTTTCCTATGGGATTATTGAAATTAGAACCATTTCACTAAGAACGAGGTGACTGAACACATGCTGCACCTTTGCAATGAAAATACAGGCTTGTTTACTTCAGCTTAATCACGACTTGTCCCTGTTCTTGCAAAAAGTACAGTGCCCCTCATTTACAGTGGTGGAACACAGGGAGTGGGGAAAAAAGGCATTGCAGTAAACCCCTACCCTGGGTGTTCCTCAAGGCAGCAAGAGGAACATCGGGCTCAAAATGAACCTCTGCTGGTGCTCCTTGAGAAACCCCTTCCTGCAGCCTATAGCCCAACAAAACCCCCCCCAGTGCTATTTAACGTAGAGTCTGGAGCACTAATTACATCTTCCCCACCCTCACTCAAATTGTAACTAATAATTTTTTAAAGTAATAATAAACTAAATTTAATTCCACAAGTTAATAAAATACAACTGTTTTATAACAGCACGATTGTTGATCAAAGCGTGGTAGGCTGCACGGCAGCCTGTGTTCTTAACTAAAATAGGTGGTTTCATAACAAAATTCACACAGGAATCTCTGTCATTGCAACCTTGGCTCTCATTTAAGCCACTTAGTATTTTTTATAGTCAAGGTCAATAAAAATCAGATTCCGTGGAAAAAATAAAGTGCCTGTTTGAATCTAGCAGGTGAAGGGACTGAAAGTTTAATTCCCCCGTTGTCATTAGCAGTGTGTTTTTTAGTCATTGTTGACAGACTGAATGAACATGAATTTCCAGAGGAAAGCAGTGCCGTGAATCAAATGCTATCGTAATTTTTAAATACAGAAGTTGCCTAAGACAGAGTCATGATTTTCATCAAGATCTGAGGGAGATCTTCAGAAGACCCCATCATTAATCCCTGTAGCTGATGCCTGAACGCTAGCATTTGAAGAAAAAAAGGCAGAAAACATTTGCGAAGGATTACATATGAGTTGTGGGACATGGGAGAGCCGCCTGGCTGACAAAAGTACAAAGCCCCATCATTGCAAATGGTTCGTGTAGGCACCTGAAAGTCAGTGTCATCCGCAAGCCCAGGGAACTGCACACAGACTGTCACCGGCTCCCCAGGGCTGGACCAAAAAGTGTCGTCTTAGCAGCAGAAAACAAAGCAGCAAAATTACCACCCCTGCTGAAATACGTCAAATTGCTAATGAAAATGAAAACATACCTTTTTTTTTGACCTCAGGTAACAGGGATTTTCACATCACCGTTGTAGATGATTCTCTCGGGTACCTAATTTAGTAAATATATTAAAATAAACCATTATTAAAAGGAATTTTTAACATTGTAAAACATGTCTGTTGTGCCACTATGGTATGGAATAGAACCTTTTGTATTCAAATCCTAAATTAAATTTAGAAAGTCTCTTGTACTGTTTACTAACTGTGAGTGAGTAAAGAAGAAATTAACACAGTTTGAAGGTGAGATGTTTCTAGCTCACACATCTGGTCTTTGCATTAATAACAGGAGACTTTTACTGACAAATTACCTTAAAAACACATATTTTTGCCTCACCAGTGAATGTCAGCTTATAAGACCTGAAAGCATGTAGGTTTCCGTATTTCTTTCTTAATGATTGTTATTAGCTGCACTAATTTAATTGGCAAAATAATAATCAATTTTTGTACACACTCCATTATTTTTCAGACAGTAGTTTAATAACAAAAGCAGAGCTGTCATTCCGCCCTGTGGTTTCTTACACTGTACAAATTCATCCTGTCAACACATATTTAAAATCTAATTTAAAAAAAATTCAACATAGAGTGAATCTTTGCACAGTAAGTGAGATAAGTCAGTGAGTCAATCCACATTTCTTAAGTATGGATATTTTGTTACATCTCTTATAGTTAATTTTCTCTCCCTGAGTGTGCATACACAGGCATATACATACATTTTCTGTAAACTGCCTGCAGGAATGCTTCAGCCCTATCCATTTGTTGTAACAGTACAGCATAATCACAGCAAGGATAAACCCCAATCTGACCAGTTTGAATTAAAAAAAAAAGCAAGACAAACTACAGGTGCTTTTTCAGCTCTGCAACTTTGAAAAAAAAAAAAAAAGCCCACTGCCCTTTTGATGCCAGCTGAATGTTCCCTCTCCCACATCCCACCAAAGGGTGAGACAGGCACATTGAAACGGTCCTCACCTGCCACTGAAAGCAATGTTTTCCTTTTGCTGTTGGTTTCTCTTTTTTTGGTGGTCTTGGGGTTTTTTGTTTGGTTGGTTTTTTTTGTTTTTTGTTTTTTTGTGGGGTTTTTTTTTTTGGAGAAAGGGGACAGTGCTTCCTTAAATGCAATACTTGGCATGCAGCCCAGGATCTCTTAAAGCAAATAACTCCCATAGACCTTCGGTGTCATTTTCCCCAAGATGACCTCTGCTTTCATGCCAATCGGTGAATCCATCCTGTTATTAATGCATGGGGCCGAGAGGAATAAGTACTCAAGCCTCACACCTGAAGAGCATCCAGTTAGCGATGTGGTCAGCCCACTCAGCAGCCTCAGCTGTTGCCGAGGCCACCCCTTCCCTAAAACCACAGCCACGCAGCCACATCACGGGAGACCTGAAACAGGATGGCACTGATCTGCTTCCACTGGCAATGTGCATTGATTCATTCAGCAGCTTTATTTAACTATCAGTTTATTAATAAGGGAAGAGTCAAAGAAAGTAAGTCAGTGTGAAGGCAGCAAGAAACACTAAGCACATTTGTTAATTTCAGAAGGCTAATCACTTTCCTTCATTTTATCTGACAGAGCTGGTGCAAGAGAATTATACTTCAATAAGTTTTCTACTCTATACTGTGCTATTTTAAAAGCATTTCACAATAAAGGAAGCTGAAAGACTGTGCACAGTCTGGAGACCGTATCTGGTGTGACATGAATATAGTATTTCAACCATATTTAATCTCACAGTATTCCCTCCTCTACAATGACTTTGCAGGAGGAAACCCTACAGAAAGGAAAATCTGTTCATCCCACACCACAAAACACTGAATTGCATTGCAGGCTCCAGCAGCTCTTCCTACATATTAAAATGCTTTCATCAGGGAATTTGGAAGCAGTTAAGTTGAGAGAAGGGACAAAAAAAAAATACCAAGTCTTGTTTGGTTCACTTTCGGGTTCATTTTCATTGCCACTAACGCTTCACTGCAACAGCTCCAAGTGCTTGTAGGAGCAGGGGCTGTTTGCAGTAAAGAGCACCACAGCTTCAGAAGCCGATATCAACAAATAAAACTGATTCTATCCCCATGCCCTTTAGCATCATGACAGCCCACTGTCAAGGCCTTGGCAAGAACTTTTGTTTCAAAATTGGAGAAGTGGGGTTCAGGCTGCAGGAGAGTGAATCTGCCTGCTGTCTGATAGAAAAGGGCTGTAAACTTAATAACGTACTCTGAGATACATCCACATAGATTTGGGGAACTCAGCCTTGGATAGTGTCATTCTCTCTACTTCAGATTCTTCAAAAGCCACGAAATGTAAATCCTGCTTCCTCCCATCTTGGTCCCCGCACAGATCTCAGGGCCCGATCTAAAATGTCATTTTTAAAACTCCCTTTGATTGCACTGGGGTTTAGATCAGTCTCTGTGTGAGCACAGGTGAAAAGAAAAAGGAAGGAAAAAGAAAAGGAAGGAAAGGTGGAAAAAAACCCACAACAAAACAAAACAAAAACACAGAACAAGAAAAGAGAAAGGAAGAAAGGGGAAGGAAAAAAAAAAATAAAAGAAAACCAAAAAGCAAAAGAGAACAGCGAACAAAATAAGCGGGGCAGTGCTCAGTGAACATACCTAGGGGACGGTCGGCCAGCCGAAGCCGCCGGGGTGACACACCGGAGCTCAGCTTTGGTGCACGGACGGATCCTTTAGTTACGCACAGACTCCCCTTTTGGTCCAGGAATTGAATTTCGAAACAAACAAACAAGCAAGCAAACAAACAAAGGACCCTTCGCGTCCCTCCCGCTCCCCCGCCCGGGTCCCTGTTCCCCCCGGGGCCCTGGCTCTGGTGGGAACCCGCGGCTGGGGGCAGCTCCCGAACCACTCGTGTGTGTGAGCTCCTCCATCCCCCGGCCCGGGGATGTGTGTGTGAGCTTCTCCATCCACCGGCCGGGGGATGTGTGTGTCGGGGGTCGGGGGACCGGGGAAGGCCGGTGCCCCCCGAGGTGGCGGCCTGGCCGGGGCGATGCGGGGCGCAGCCCCCCGCCGGTCCCCGCTGCCACCCAGCCCCGTCTGCTGCCCGCCCGGCACCGCGCGGGTACCGATGGAGCTCGCCGGGGGAAGAGGCGGGGGTTTCACTGTTATATAGGCGCTCCCTCCCCGGCCTGGGTTATTTTCAAGCTGCTGGAAGCTGGGCTTTAAAAATCCGTGCCCGAATTCCCCCCAAGTGCGCTGCTCTCCTCCTGCCGAGGCAGGTGCCGGGCGGGAAGGCAAACCGAGTGTCCCCGCGGTCCCGGGCACCCCGCTCTCCCTGACACCCCGCAGCCTGCGGGGACACTCTAGTTTAACACTGAAAACCTAGGGACAAGGGGCAGGGAGGTGCCGGAGCTCACGCTGAAATAGGGTGTTGAGCCTTAACGCCTCCGTACGCAGTCATTGACATTTCTGCTGTAGCGGGGAACAAGCTGCTGAGAACATTTTTCAGGACTGTAGGTCTTTATGAATTAACAATTGAGAGCGGCAACCAGGGACACTCCATTCCCTACCCCCGCTGGAAACTTGAAGACACTGCTCCATTTGTTGTTCGCTGGGTAATTTTTTTTTTTCTGTGTGGTATAGAAACACCACTTCGAGCAAACTTCTGCTCCGGCTTTGATTCCCTCCACACAAGACTTCTTGTAGCGATGTATTTAAAAAATTACAATAAAATAAAATAAAATAAAGGAAATCATGACACAAAGTCCACAGGGCTTCAAACCAAGCAAGGAGAGAGGCAGGGCGATATCCATCACCGTAACTCACTGCACCACAACTACAGGCCTGCACACTTCAGTGCTGTATCGGAAGTGGCATGGGTTTAAAAGCTAGACTTTGGGAAAAAAAAAAATTAAAAAATGGGTACAGCAACAGCGAAACAAAATGATCATTTCAGAGAGCGATAAGATATGAGCAGCTTGCATTCGAGGGCTCTGAGACATTATCACACTGTGCTGGGTCAACCTGATATGGTAGTAGATAGCTGGGGCTGGGGCTGGGGCTGGAGCTGGCTGTCCGCTGTTCCACCAGCTACAGCCTCGCCGATCCCCGGCCTTTTGCTTTTCACTTGAAAAGTTAAGTCACATCCTGGACTATTTTTGCATCGTGTTGGCTTAGAGCTCATAAATCTGAACACTTTCAGCCCTCAAGAGTGACAAATGTTATTCTCAGTCCTCCCCCACAATTTCAGGCAGTCAAGAATTAGGTGGGGCAGAGCGCACAGTATTTTAATCTATTGATTTGTATTTGCTGTGCCCAAAAAATTCATTAGAGGAGTCTTAAAAGTGTGAAGCGGTTGAGTGCTCAGCTCCCTCCTGAAAAGACAAATTCTTTTAACAGCTGCTCACCTCTGCCACGTCCTGGGGTGTGCTACCTCGTGTTATTCATACCAAGACCTGCACTAAAACCAGATATCTGAAGCATTTGACTACAGATAGCTCGAGTGTGTGCATGTGTGTGTGTGTGTGCGTACAAGCGGGATTGTTTTTTTTGTCCCGGCTCACCAAACAAAATCTATCACACTCTCCATAGCTACCCCTGGAATGCCCAAGCCTCATGGCAGCCGCTCACAACACAGCAATTCGGAAGGAGGGAGGGAAGAAAGTTTATTAAAAAAATCTTAATTCCTAATATTGAAGTATGTAGGATTATTTTTTTTCCTGCGTGAAATTTTAAATTCAGCAATCTGAACAGGTGTCACAAACAGTGGGTCCATTTAGCTGCTCTAATGATTGGAGTAATAAATATAGAGGATTTCCTTTCAATGCAGCACATGCTGAAATGACACCGATGTAGTTCTGGCATCTGAGCAGATAATTCTGATATATGCATCATTTCCTCCCTAAATCCAGGAAGCAGCTACACTCTCTATCTGATATTAGTATATTATGTCAAATAGAAATTCGTATTAAAATTATGAATGATTCTAGATCAAGAACTTCCTACACGCTACGCAGAGGGAGGGGGAGGAAACAGCTGCGCAAAAGCTTTCGGAAGGGAAAGGAAAAAAAAAAGAGCTGGGAAAGTTCATTTTTTAAACTAAAAATTTGCTGCCATGTTTCGCGTGGGGGTAGTTTTCAAGTGACATTTTGATTCAGCGCAGGCGTTTTTGTTTTAAGAAGGGTGAATAAGACTTTCTAATAAATAGAAGCTCTCACCACTCCATTTGCAAATGGGCGCTTCTCACACAGTGCCTGCCCAGCGGTGGAGAGGAATTGTTCGAGAAATAAACATACACTGATGTGACTGGGATATTTCCCTCCTTTCTCCCCTCTGTTTTTTTAGGATGTGGTCTGGGATGACATTTCTCAGGCAGGGAAAACGCTGCAGCACAAACACAAAAATACTCTTGGACTCTGCTCAGCAGAAGCCCGGAGGTTGGGCAGAGGGTTATGTTTCATTTTCAGGGGGGAAAATAAAAAAGGCTGAAGGGTAAGGTGGGATGGGGAGGGAAGAGGAGGCTGAGCCGCAGTGCATACCATTTCCCAGCCAAGGGCCGCTCTCTGTGCACATATCCCCCGGCACCAGTCAGATGAAAGTTCTTTGTAATGTAGTTAATAAATGGGAAAGCACTATAGGACTATGGGAGAAACAGGGCATTGTTAGTGATGGGGAGATTAAGACCCCGCACGCCTTTTGACACACGATTGCCCATCTCGGGCAGCGTTCCCCTGCGTTAGCTGGAGAGGTACCTGTGGGAGAACGAGGGGATCCTGCTGCCCCGTGACACCCCCGGGATTGCACCTCCCAGCTCAACCAGAGCAGGATCGAGGCCAGAGTCAAGCGAGGGGTGATTAATGAGTGTAGGTTATTCAGAGCAGAGTAGTTCCAATTAGTCCTCAGCAAGCAGTCCTACGGCAAAGGTGGGTGCTCCCCTGCAATGATTCATACAGAGAACCCCGATACTCACTTTGCTTTAGTGAAAATTAAAACATGCATCTATTTTTTTTCCCCTCCAGCTGGGCAGTTGGCATGTTTCAGGCTGAAATTCAAGTGCAGCCTAAGTTGGCTGCATTTTTTTTTTTTATTTGCAAAGCAAGATTGCAATGTATCATAACGATGCCAAACTGCGAGAGAGCCTTATTTCCTTCTCAGGTTGGGTATGTCATGGGAATTTTCCCTTTTGCACTCAGTCTATTTCTAGGAAGGATTTCTCTTATCACTGTTCAAACAGGTTTTATTTCTTTCCTCTCGAGAAAGAAGATACTTCAGGGAGGCAGCCGTGCTCCCCTTGCTCTGCGCTACTCAGTCGATTCGCAATACTTTTCAAACCCTAGTGCCTGCTTCTAACTTTGCCTACGAGGAAACCCGGAGCAGCAGAGGGGTTGCGGGGATGAGGATGGACCAGAAGTGGGTCACACTCCAGGGGCTTGGGGCTCTGCACTCCCGGGGGCTGCAGTGCCGCTTCGGGGGGCCTTTGCCAAGGAGAGGCCTTGTCCCACCCCTTCCTTGGGGCAAGGGCTCCAGCAAAGCCTCCAAGTGATCCCCTGCAAAAAAACCCAGGCATCTGTAAAGGCTCAGCCAGGGAAGGGGAGGTGGGAGAAGACATTAAAACCAGCCCTGGCTTTATGAGAGGAGATAATTCTCTGCTCGGCCAATAGCGACCAGTTTACCCACAGATTACACATTAACCAGAAAATGGAACTCGAATTAACCAGAATCTGGAGCTTGAACCATTACTCAAACCGTGGTGCAACAGCAGGTCAGATGCCAAAGGGCAGGCTGGTGCCTCGGTGCTGGGGAGGGGCGAGGCGCAGCATCGGCATCGGGGACCACGGCCACCGACCGCCAAAACGGTGGGGGACGCCTGCTGTTACCCACGGCGGGGCTGGGTGTGCATCTCCTCCAGAGGGACCTCAGCAGGAGCAGGGTGGCCTCCAGCAGCACCCAGTGCCCACGGACACCAGCTCCTGTGGGTGCAGATGCTGCATGGGGGCTCATGGCTGCATCCTGACCCCAGACCATGGCAGGACGGAGTCCAAGCCACAGGCTGGACCAGCTGGGCAGAGGAATGGCAACAGGTCCTCTCCTTTCACTGCCACCAGCACCCGGGAGGGAAGACCTTACAGCTGGGAAGAAGTTGCATCAACAGCAGGGGGGCAAAAATAAATTAAAAAAATAGAAGTGCTGGGTTTATAAGCCTGAGTCTGGAGACAAAACCCCCACCCTGGAGGGGCTGGAGCATCCTTTGGAGAGGCCTCTGCTTCTCAAATAAACTAGGCAGATAATCCCATTCAAAGAGCCAGAGAGGGCTCTCATATGGACTGGGAGGCTCTCGGGGAAGGTGGCTTTGAACAAACCGGCTCAAAGGTTTGAGGAGCCTTTCGAAGTCAAAATGTCCTTTGACATGGAGAACTGCAGTGAAGAGAGGCTCAGAGACCTGAACATTTCCAGCACATTAACCTTTGGATTGATTGGTTAGGACAAGTAACTCTCAAAAGTTGGAGGAAGTCCTTTGGATTTTTCTTTTTCTCCGCTCCTCAGTTCTCTCTGGGCTTTCTAGGGCCTGTAGCAAAACCAAAACCAAATAAACAAACAAAAAAACCCACAGGGCAAACAAAAGAAGGAGTGGGGGGGGAGGGAGAAAGCAAAGAAAAGAAAAAAAGGAGGCAGCTATGGACCCAAATTGCAAGAAATCTTTAGATCTAGCATTAAGTGGCTCTGTGACAAGCCAAGCCTGATGCGGTGTCATCTTTTACTAAGGGCAGGCATGCTCTGCTGGGATCAGATGATAAGAGGATGTTAATTTTTCCCTTTCGCTTCACTCTATCATAGAACAATCAAAATATAGGGCTGTATCATGTCATCAGGTTTTGAAGAAGAACTCCTCTTTGAGATCTCCCAAAACCTGGTGGGATGATCTGAGTCACTGAAACTGAGCTCACTGCAATACTGAGAAGTCAGAAGCAGCACCTGAAAGCTCACGTTTTTCATCTACCTGAATGAGAACTTAATTTCTAGCGGGCGACAATTTTCCATTTTACACAAAGCTATCATTTTCTTTCTCCCCTCCTGTATATTATTGAGTCCAGCTCTGGCATCAGCATCACCCCTTCGCCAGGCAGTACGCTGAAGTACTGTGCTTGGAGTTATTGAACTTTAAACTACAGACTAAGAAACTGAGTACGGAATCAAAAAAATGCAGTTTATTATTGTAGATTATTCTCTCTTTTGATATAACCATAGAGTTGAAAATGAAAGAAAAGCACATAGGAACATCACACATGGTTAGTTAGTAACTCAAGATATAAAACAATTTTGCACAGCAAAATATGTAAAAGAAAAAGTAACTGACAAGATTTTTTTATATTTATTGTGGTAAGATTTACTTTCCATTTTTTTTTTTAAAAGACAGGATATCAGTCCCTGAAAATAAAATTTACTGATTATTGCCTTTAAAACTGTGGAATTTTTGAAGTTACAGAAAATCCAGTTCTGCACCACAATACAACTGTAAAAAAATCTGCATCATTTTAAAACTGTGCAGTAATGCCATCTTTATAACTGCATAAATTGTATTAGCGTTCTAAACAGGTTCGTAAGTTTTTTTGTTTGTTTTTGTATTATATGCTTGCAGGTTATATCTTAGTGCAATTCAGTCCCAAATACTTCAATTTTGAAAGAAAAAAAAAATAGAAAACAAAAAACAACCCATACATTTTGAATGTAAAATACCCCTATAGATATAAACAGGGGTGCCTCCCCCCTTTAATACTTTGGTTTTCAAATACAGTCAGTGGTATAGCAAGGACTACATATACCCAACTTATATTTAAGTTGCAAGCACATGCTGCATAAACTACTTTTTAAAACAGTCCCATTGCAAATTCTACCCCCCTTTACATCACAACAGTAAACAATTTAGTGCATCAATCTTTAAAAAAAAAAATCTACATCTAAACAGACCTAACTCTTTCGAATTTATCTATAACATTCCTTTATCTGTAGCATACATTTTAACTGGGCTAACAGATGACAGAAACTATAATTAAATTATATACTAGGAACCCAGAGCATTCCACATTTGACAATGACCAAATGCAAAAGGAAAAAAAAAATGGGGCAGATCACTTAAAATTCATTTTTAGACTGTTTTAGGCAACAGCATGGTTTCAATGTCCCCCCATCTGGGATGTGAATTTTGGTTTTTAACACCTTTCCAAAGTTCTTTTTGGTTTTTGTTTTGGTTTTTTGTTTGTTTTGATTTTTTTGTGTTGGTTTGTTTGGGTTTTTTTTTTGCCACATCAGGTTATCGAAATCCATTCTGGCATGTTTTTTGAGGGAATGCTTCAGTGCATTTAAAAGGAAGTCTGAAGTTCTGAGTAACTCAAAGCAGTTTTAGAGCAGATGCAAACTTTAATGGGGAGGAAGAGGAGGAGGAAGATCAAAGGTTGCACTTTTTTGCTTTCAACCCAAAAAAGTGATGAGGCAATAAAACAAAAGGATGAATGCCATGCCATAATAGTCTCCAAAAGTCCGTTTCCAAGCAAAAGAAAAAAAAATAATTATACCATACATGACCAGCATGCAGGGTTTTTTATTAATATAATGTCTCTTTTTCATAGTCTTTTGAAACAGTTATAGTTCATTGTTGCTAAGACAAAATAGCAAGCGTAATGCATGAGATGAGTATGGGATTCTAATGGCAGACTAAAGTCTCACGTTTGGCAGGTTAAGGCCAAAACTCACATGAACACACCGAAGGTTGATGCAGGCTTGATTTTGGCAGGTTGATCTAGGCATATCTCTAGTTTTGCACAACAACGCTAAAAACTGATGGAACTCAGCAAGCTGGAGTCTAAAAATTTCACATTGTTTTTGTATTTTTTTGTTTTTGTTTTGGTTTTTTTGTGGTTTTTTTGTGTATTTTTTTGTATTTTTTTCATTTTATTTTTCTTTTTGCAAAGCTCAAATCTCATATGAAGAACTCAGGATGGCAAAAAAAATCTGACTTTTTTTGGACACAGCAAGCTCAAAAGAAAAAAACCCTCATGAACTTAAAAATATATATATAATGTGGATGGCAGGTTTCAAAGAAGAGCAAGCTTCATACGAAGAACTGAGTTGGTGGCGAGTTGGATCTTTTAAATTAAAAAAAAAAAAAACAACCACAACAGCAAGCCCCCACAAAAACTAAAAAAAAATAATAATTAACAGAAAATAAACTCATGTAGAACTTCAGGTTGGCCAACATGGAGCCAGCCCACCTTAAAAAGAAAAAAAAAANAAAAAAAAAAAAAAAAAAAAAAAGAAAAAGAAAAAACAAACCAACCCCCAAACCAACTTTGTTTTAAAATTGTTCTGAGTTTTAAAAAAGAAAAAAAAAGTAATACACGGTGGCAAGCTGGGTTGTCGCTCTAGCAAAGCCCCCAACAACAACTCACACGGAGAACTTTTAGTTAAGGTGGCAAGGCTGTGAGAACTCACATGAAAAACTCTGGAGAGGAAGGGTTGTCGCTGCTGGATCCGTTTTCTCTGAAGCCATTGCTGACCAGCTTCTCGTACTTTTCCTTGTAGGCGTCCCTCTCCCGGACCAGCCTGGAGATCTCCTGCTTTAGGTGCTCCACTTGCTGCAGCAGCTGGTTCTTCTCCGACTCCAGGACGTGCCGCTGCTGGACCCTCTTGAAGCGGCAGGACTGGGCATAGCCCCTGTTTTTGAGGGTCCTCCTCTTCTGCTTCAGCCGGATCACCTCTTCCTTGCTGACGCCCCGCAGCTGCCGGTTGAGCTCCCGCACCGACATGGTCAC